>MCJB01038812.1:0-43206 GCA_002018475.1 Nicotiana obtusifolia
CTTTGTCGTTGCAACTCTTCACATTCATAGAAGGGTTGAAGCCCCATGCCCGTGCAGAGTTGCAACGACAAAGGGTAGACACCCTGCCCAAGGCAATCCAAGCTGCTGAATGCCTTGGGTATTATCATCTTGAATCTCTAAGAGATAGGTCCCGGCCGCCTATCCGGGGAGCATACACTGGGATCCAACCAAAGCTTCCGCTGCTCTCATTTCTCTTGTTGCCTACGAATTGGTTTTCCCGCACGGCACTGACAATCTAGTCTAGCGTGCGGAGGGGACCTCAGTTGGCGGACGGCAATCGTACTGACATCGATTGCCTAGCCTTACGCTACCCTTCCAAAGCATCTCAGGAAGGCGTCGCGTAACACAACCTCATGTGTTCTGCAAACTTTGCTAGTACTATGCTAACTGAGAGTCCTATTTCCAATTCTAAACTTTGCATGCTCACCCACATTAATTCTATCTCCTAGATATGACTAGGAGCAACTGATCATATGACTAGGAGCAACTGATCATATGACTTCTAACAGAGATTTGCTTACTAATATTGTTCCCTTGACAATACCCTATCTCGATACTCTTCCTAATAGATACAAAGTAAAAGTAACTTCAACAGGATCTTTTGCTTTGACTCCTATTACACTGCACAATGTTTTATTCATTCCTGCTTTTCAACACAACTTAATTTCTATTCATAAGTTGAATCACAGCTGCACTGTATAGTACTGTTTACATCTATTTCCTGTCTGTTGCATATGCTACAGGTCCCTTCTCTGAAGATGCCTCTGGCACTTGGTAAAGAGGAAGCTGGCTTGTACACGCTTGCTTGGAAAAGACCAGCAGACTCAATAATGTTTCTCAATGTAATTCTAGTAATAAATCAAGCAGTGTTTCTCAATGTAATTCTGGCAGTACTGTTTCCACTAGCAAAACATTACCATGTACTAATGTTCTAAATGATTTGGATTAAGTTTGGCATCAAAGACTAGCACATATTCCTTTTACTGCTATGAAAAATCTATCTGTTCTGTCAACTTCTTTGCTACCTAGACAATCCTTTCCTTGTTCTGTTTGTCCTATGGCTAGACAAACTAGGCTTCCCTTTCCTACCAGCACTATTAGCACTACTAGACCTTTTCAATTGATACATATTGATACATGGGGCCCTTGTCACACACCCACATCTTCTGGTTCCAAATACTTCCTTACAATTGTTGATGATTTCTCTAGAGCTACTTGGACTCACCTGTTATGATCCAAGAGTAATGCCTTCTCCTTAATCAAAGCTTTCTTAGCCATGGTCCACACCCAATTTGAACTGTCAGTCCAAACTATTAGGAGTAATAATGCTTTGGAATTGGGATCCAGTCAAGCTCATTCTTCTTACCTTGTTGAACTTAGGATAATTCACCAAACAACTTGTTCCCACACACCTCAACAAAATGGTGAGGTTGAAAGAAAACATAGAAGCCTTCTAGAAACATGTAGGGCTTTATTATTCCAATCCAAACAGCCTATCAGTCTTTTGAGGGACTGCTTGTTAACTGCTACTTATTTGATCAACAGAATTCCATCTAGAGTTCTTCAGAATAGATCCCCATATGAAGTTTTGTATGGCAAGCCTCCTAGCTACTCAAAAATTGAGGATATTTGGCTGTTTGGCTTACTCTATTGTTCCAATTCCTCAAAGGGATAAACTACAGCCCAGAGCCATTCCTTGTGTACTTCCTAGGATATCCTTATGCCAAGAAAGGCTATAAGCTTTACAATCTACATACCAAGCAATGTTTTATACCCAGGGATGCTGTTTTCCATGAACATTGCTTTCCTTTTGCAACTTCTCCTCCCCCTTTTGCTCCCCCTCCATCTAATGTCATACTTCCTCCTCCCAGTGATATTCCTATCACATCTTTTCCTCGTCCTACTTCTGTTATTGATCCTGCATCTCCTCTTCCTTCTTCTTCCTCACCTTTCTTTACTTCTTCCCTAGTCCTTCTCCTCCTGCTCTTCATGCCCCTTCTCCTTTACCCTTTAATCCTGACATACCTTCTCCTCCAACTTCTTCCCTCTCCTTCCTCTTAGGAAATCTTCCGGACAACACATTGCTCCCTCCTACCTTCAGGATTATGTCTGTAAACTCCCTTCTTTTTATGCAGCTCATTCCTCTTCCCAACCCTTAGAGTTTGAACTTGCTAATTACTCTCAGGCTGCCTTAGTCCCAGCTTGGCAGGATGCCATGAGAAAGGAGTTTGAAACCTTGGATTCTAATCAGACTTGGGATGTTGTCCCTTTCCCTGCTGGCCTATAAGTTGTAAATGGGTGTACAAAATCAAATATAGGGCTGATGGTAGTGTTGAGAGATACAAGGCTAGACTTGTCATAAGGGGTGATACTCAGGTTGAAGGTGTTGACTTTACAGAAACTTTTTCCCCTGTAGTTAAAATGTCTACTGTCAAGTGTCTGGTAGCTGTAGCTATTAAGAAACATATTGATCTCTTTTACAACTTGATGTCAACAATACTTTTCTTCATGGGGATCTTGATGAAAAGGTTTATATGAAGTTGCCCTGGGGGCTGTCTGTTTTCTCTCCTTTTACTTCTGTACCTCTTGTTTGTAAGTTGAAGAAATCTCTCTATAGTCTTAGGCAGGTTTCTAGGCAGTGGTATGATGCTACACTTTCCCAGGCTTTATATTTTAGAGGTTACTCTCATTCCCTCAATGACCATTCCCTGTTTGTCAAGGGCAATCCTGGGCATATGATTCTTTTGGTGGTTTATGTTGATGACATTATTATCACTGGGGATAATACTTTTGAAATCACCTCTTTGAAGCAGTTCTTGGATTCCCAATTCAAGATCAAAGATCTGGGGTCTCTGCATTACTTCCTCCGTATTGAGTTCTGTTCTATTTCTGGTGGGGTTGTCCTCAATCAAAAAAAAATTTGCTTCAGATCTTCTTCAGCAGTTTGCGTGCACTGCAGTCACTCCTGTGGTCTGTCACTTGGACTTGAACACCAAATTGCATGCTGACTCTGGTGATTTATTGCCTGCTCCCGAGTCTTATAGAAGTGTGGTAGGCAAATTGCTCTTCCTCACTCATACACGACCTGATATTTGCTAGGTTGTTTAGCATTTAAGTCAATTTCTGAAATCCCCAAGGGTTCCTCATATGACTGTTGCTCTTCATGTGCTGAGATATCTCAAAGGCACTGTGGATATGGGTTTGTTCTATTTGGATTCCTCTAATTTCTCTATCACTGCATATCCAGACAATGACTGGGCAGCTTGCCCTGACACCAGGAGGTCTGTCACTGGTTTCTGTACTTTTCTGGGGGACAGTTTGGACAGTTGGAAGTCCAAAAAACAACCTATTGTTTCCCTCTCTTCTGCTGAAGCTGAGTACAAGGCTTTGAGCAAAATGGTTGCTGAATTGACTTGGTTCTCTAGGTTATTGGCTGATTTTGCTGTGCCTGTTATGCTTCCATTTTCTGCTTTTTGTGACAATCAGGCTGCCCTCCATATAGCTAAGAATTCTGACTTCCATGAACGAACAAAATACATTGAAGTTGATTGCCACTTCATCCGGACCAAGCTGAGTGATGGGCTGATCCACTTATCTCATGTTCCTACCACCAACCAGTTGGCTGATCTGCTTACCAAGCCACTGCAAGGCACTCTACATCATCATTTCCTCTCCAAGTTGCAGGTCCCCTCCAACTTGAGAGGGGTATTGGTGATGGAGTATTTAGCTTTTAGTCCCAAACACAAAACTAGTGACATTAGTGGCTAGCTGTGTAATAGCCTGTTGTATTTATTTCTGACTATTTTTGTAATCATTGTTAACTTCTTTTAGTCAGCCTGCATGGTCGTTATTTTGGATTGGGCACCCAGTCATGTGGCCCATTGTATAAAAACACAATAGTGGATCTAGAAAGATCCACCGTATTTTTGTTCATTCTCAATACACTCTGATGAAAATATACTTTCTCCATGTGTTGAAACCCTAATGCAGTTTTACCAAAATTCCTCGATCCAGGATGTTTTCAACTTTTGCATTTACCAAAGTTCCTCGATCCAGGATGTTTTCAACTTTTGCATACCAAAGTCAGCTTTCAAATGGTATATTGCTCCTAGTAATTGCTAGTAATGCAATACCACACACTTTGTCACTCCCCTCTTACAATAGTGTAAACGACTGTCACCAAAAGTTATGCAAAAGCTTAAAATCCATACCACCAAAAGTACTCTACATATTTCCAAAGGTTTTCTCATTCGAGGATTTTTATCCGGAAAAGCTATAAAAATGCAAGTAATATGAACATGGAGTAAGAGAAAAAGACAACAAATTAAGTTACCATATGGTGTTGGCATCCTCGATTCAAATGCAGGTACTCTTGAGTCAGGTGGCAGATATCTTGGACCACCAGATGTCCTCAGGTATGGATCATTCATGCAGCTTCGATGTAACTCAGCTGCATTCCGAGCTCCATAACCCGCATGAGGCTCATAAATCCCTCCATGGATAGCTGATTGAGCTTCCATCTCATAACCCCTTGAATTGCCGTAGGAACCGAGACTTCCATGGCGATCAAAATCACCTATGGGATCATAACTGGAAGGAGTCGCGAAGTAGGTTTCACGAGGTGCTTGCAGTGGAGGCTGAGCATATGAACTATTTGGATGTCCACCTATCCAAAGGTAATATAGATATGCATGGGGATTCCAACAAATACAAGCAAAAAAGTAATACAAGTTCAAGCGTCATGAAGAAGAAGTAAAAGACCTGATAAATTTCTGTGACTCAGCAATGAGGAACCACTGTATGATTGGCAATGGCGCTGCATTGATGGGCTGTTAAGTGACTGCACAGAACTTTCACGAGAATAAGGGGTAACTTCCCTCTTTGAATTCACGTTTGCTTTCATCTCATCCAAGCATCTCTGAGCCTCCACTCTGCCAAGTTCTTCAAAACGTACCTATGACATGCAAAACAAGGCATAAATGAGATATGAAAACAAAGATTTACAGGTTTTAGTGTTGCACTTTTGAAATCATTCACCTCATCAAAGTACTCATCTGCTCGAGGCATATCTTTGCTTGTAGGTAAAACAAAATTCACTGCAAGGTAAAATTATAGGTTACAATAGAAAAGAGGAAATAATATTAAGATAAGTGATGAGAACAGCTAGAAAAGCGTATGCAAAACCAATCTCAGTGGTACCTAACATTTCATTTACTGCTTCGGCAGGAACCTCCTTGCCCATTTCTTTGAATCGCTTCTCACCACGGAGCTTGAGCTCTTCAGGTGTTGGAACAATCACAACAGCAATCTGATTCAGACGCCAAACAAACAGAGAGATGAGGATGCTTCATTAAAGGCCTATTAGGAGAGTAGTCAGCACAGACTCTTGCCAACCTAAAAGTGCGTCCTTTTCCCCAAAAGAATAACTTTATACCTTCTTATAGTTTGCAAAAGGCTTCAATTTGCGCTTCCGAGCATTTTTGTAGACATTTGTCTGATCAATTATGAAATTACGAGGAATCTGAGAAGCCCTAGACAAAAGCGTGTTGAATATACCAGTAGCACGGTCCATTAAACGTTCAAATCTTTCACCATAGTTATTTTTGCGCAGCAAACCAGGAACCTGTAAGGAGATGAATTACTTGTTATGGAAGTAGCAACTGAAAGACAAGTTTCCATATTTTTTATAAATGAGAAAACACCAGCGCCACTTCTATTTTAAAAAGAAAAAAGGAGCAGTAAGATATGAAACCTTCATTAGATCCAAAGCCAAATTAGTTCCAAGCAAAAGATATCGCTTTTCTGGATGTTCCGTCGCCCATTTCTCAGCCCAGGTACTCTTGCCGGAAGCAGGCAGTCCCACCATCATCATAACTTCACAATCACACAGATTCAGAAAGCTAGGGCCTGTTATGGCTTTCCCATCTTCCATGGCACAAGACCATGGTCTATATCCTTCAACAGGAGCTAATCCGTCGTCTATGCTAAACTGCATGTGCACAAGTACATTTTTAAGCAAGACGTGAGGGAAAAGAGCTGAATGCCATTGTAGATTTTTCATTGGACGATCCACCACTTCAAGGACAGTTGGACCTGCATTAAATTGCTTTGCTATTCCCAGCCACTTCCCATTTTTAGAGAAACCTATGGATGCCAAAGGGCTAGATTCAAGGTCAACACAACAAATTATGGTGTCACCAACCCCAAATTTTTCACCATATTCAGAAAACTGTCCATGACTTGAAAATTTTCCAGTACCCCCAAACCCAAAACTGTGAAGGGTTTCCCCAAGGTTTCCTACTGCATCATCTCCCCTTGAGATGCCAACACGACAGAGATGTTGCTGATCTAGTGGTGTATCTTCCATGTCTACAGGCTGACCTGAAATGATTCTGCAACCAAAGCAGTACTTTCCTCCAGTGATTCCCATATTGGCTCGAGCACCTGACCAACAATAAGCAAATCCTTGCTCATAAAGCGCTGAACCTTGTAATCCATTTCCTTCAACATTGAAATCTGAAAGAAAGAACTACCCACATCAATACACAAATACATTGAGGAATAGACTAATAATAACACCTACCAATAAAGTTACAGCAAACAGATGTGCCACTGGCTAATCGGCTCTCTAACTTCACTTTTTTTTTTTTTTTTTTTAAGTTTTGATAAGGTCAAATTTTATTGATGAAATACCAAGACAGTACAGGACAGTACAGGACCCAACATCATTCCATACATCAGACTAGCATTTGATCCCTCCTAGCAAATTCAAAAAGTCTATACACTGATCCAAACTATATAACATACTACTATTACACCAAAAATATAAATTATGCAAAAATTTATCTTAATTCTAGAAATATTCGGCTCTCAAAATTTACTAGTGCTCCCATCCCCAAGTCCACTCTCAAATTTAATGATATTAACAACACTATAACTAAGGGAAACAACCATCCAAGAAAATTAGGCAGCAGCAACATATAAGCACCTAAACATGGGCAATTCTTATACCTACTAACAAGCAAAATAAGAGTTTGTTCGACGATACCAAAAATTAGTCACAAGGAAGTGCCAGAAACCAATATTGCCTATGATTCCAGGAACAGCTAAAACAAAAGAACACAGAGTAAGTTTTGAAAAAACTGAAAGACCCTTCAGCCAAGCCAGATATTCATGCCCAACATAAACTACATGTTTGCCACAAAATATCCAGATTTAATGAAGTAACTTTCATAAGCTGGGATAAAGCTAGCATAGTCCATTTACCCTACCCCTCCCCCCTTCCCCTGGATGGTATTTGTACACTATATATATCGAACACTCGCGTTCTTTCGGCTCTCATGCAGCGTTGTCAATGGCACGCTTTAAGTGCGCTTAAGCCCTAAAGCGAGGTGCAAAGCATGTTGAGTGCTTCGCGTCGCTTAGCGGCCACTTCCGTGTCGTCATCAAGGCTTTAAGGCATACTTTCCTCGCCAATGAGCATACTCCCGAAGAGGCGACACTAAACAATTGATATGTCACTTCATCGTTATTTTATTTATTTTTTTCAATTTCTTTGTCCTTATATTGTTATTCATGCTTATAATTATTAGTCTTCGACTACACATACATATTTATATTTTTTTTCTCCATTTGCGTCTTTCTCCATTAAAGCCCACACGTTATTTGCGCTTAAAGCCCCTGCGGACCTTAGAACTTTTTTGCGTTTTTCGCCCTTGATAACACTGCTCTCTATGTTCCCATAAAAGATTGCTCATAAAAAATTTCCTGACCTTCCAGTTCCATACCCAATATAGCCACTTGTTTCAACAACTAGTAGAATGTATCTAAGACAAAGCAGAGTTCCATAAACATAGATTTACATAACTAAAAGCTGTTGGAGGTGTTTTGTAAACATAGTTCAAGATAGTAACTTTTCGGGGCAGATTTAAAGTCCAAACAGATTACTGAAATCTTTCCATTCAACCTTTAAGCACCTTGCCAACCGATATGCCCCATCCATTAGGAAACAGAAAATTTACTATGTTTACTCACACTGTAAAAGTTAATACCATTACACAACTTCTCCAAGTTTCAAGCACTAGTGTTGATCCATTTGTGATTCGGGATTTATAAAACCCCAACTACAGGAAAACCAAAGAGGAGACTATGACACCATGAAAGAATCCAAAAGGTTTATCCCACACCAGAGAATTTGATATTGTCATACCAACAAAATTAGTCAACAAGATGAAACTCAAATTGAAAGTTCACCTGTTCTTATGACAACCTTTTTCACTAAAACTGATTTGCAGAAATTTACAAGACCGAAGTTAAGCTTTAACTATTTAAATCATGTAAAAATAATTGAAAACAGGGGACTACTTGTGTTGGATGACTTACTGGCATAAGCAATACATTAAGGTGATACAACATTTGACATTAGAACACGTTCTTTTTTTACTCATTTTCTGGATGCATTCTTCTTTTAATATTAGTGATGCATATCACAAAATATTAAAAAAATGTCTAACACATATCTTTTTTATCTTTAATATTTTACCTCCGGACTTCCACCTTAACCCTTTATCTTTTTGCACTTAGCCATATTAAGAATGGTTACTTTCCTAGTTCTCTTTTCATACCTTGTTATTTTTCTAAGTTCACTCTTCAAACCTCGTAACTAAGATATGTTCGAAAAAATGTGCACAGCATCAAGGATGACAAAATTAAAGGGGACAAAATAAATCTCGGGTGATAGGTTGTTTGAGATTATAGATAATGTTTTGTTTGTTGAAATACATATTACCCCCTTTATATGATATTATCAGACCGAGCAAGGAGTTTAGTATGTTAATTTGACTTACGTATTATATCAGTGTCAATGGGAAAAAAATAATTTAAAATTTTACTCTGATAAAGAAAACACCAGCCAAAAATAAAAAATCCTTAGTTTGATAGAGCAAAACACTACATCAAAGTCTAAAATTCAGATAGCATATGAACTTGAACTGAAGCAATAACATTGTTAGTGGAAGTCATTAAGCTTATCAAATTTTCTTAATAAATAATTGACTTCAAGGAGATTCTTTTAACCGAACGTATCACAATCTTACTATTCTTTTTTTCGTAAAGCTCTTGTCAAAATGAAGAGTTAAACTGATTTCCTGAAAAAATGACATATATTTGGGACGGACGAAGTATTAGATATGGACAGCAAGTTGTTTTTCTATATTGAATACTTTTGATCTCAATATCATTACCGACAGTGGTGGAACCACATGCGATGAAGGGGATTCGTTGGAAAAATACACTATGCAAATAGGAAAAAGAAAATTGTACAAGTACAAATTTTTGAATCCCCTTAACATAAGAGAAATACATGTTCAAGTTCCAGATGTGGCATATTTGTATATTTTTCAATCCACTAGTAGAAATTTCTGACTCGGCCACTGATCACCGACCTATTTCTACTCAAAACTATAACTAAAACCCGACCTTCATGCCCATCTTCCACTTCTAGTACTACACCTAAGGCATCCATCTTTAAACCCCTGGGTTACACTGCGTATATATAAGGTTATTTTTTTATGTATATATATTAGATGTTAAATTAGCTAGCTTCTTCACGTGTAATACTTTTTTGTTTTTGTTTGGGAATTCCCTTGGTAAAAAAATTTTGAAATGAAATTGCCCCTGGTAAAAATCCTACCTCAGCCAAAAAAGATTCCGGGGAACATCTTTCCACACTTAAATTAACATCCACTGAAACAAAAAATGTAATCATCCCAAACACACCAAGACCAAACCCTAGCATTAATGTACCGCATAACCAATAGAAACAAGTAAAACAAAAATACATACAGGGTTCTAAATTTTGTAACAAGAGAAGTGTATCCGCAAAAAAGTGAGAATTCAAAATTTAATGTCACAAAAAATTACAAAAATGAAAGAGGAAAGGGAGTGTGATGTTCTTACCTAAGTCACAATCGGCGGGGTTAAGGACCACACGGGGTGTGGTTACTGGAAGCTGTGATGGCCCTTCTTCAACCTTTGCTTTCTTGGCTTCAGGTTCATCACTTATACATGATTCACGTTTCGTCGATGCCATTGAAGTAGCGATTTTGGAATTTTTCCAGTTCTTGAAAGAGTGCTGTGTACGAATTCAAGTATTTGGGACAGAGCTCTTTGGACGGTGGCTATGCCAACAGACACGTGTAATTTATGGAACTTTCTTTTTTGTGTTTACTAGCTTCTATAGTAATTGTACGGTTGATGTTCGATCACTAATTATTTTGATATTCATACATTTCACATAGATTATCAATCAATTTTTACATAAATTAGAGAACCAAAAATTAAATTTACTTAGAATAATATGTATATGACTGCAACAGTTGACGTGGAAGAAAATATAACAATCTTCAAATTTGATTACACTTCCATAATATTTGAATTAAAATGATTCGACGTTATTTTCTGAACCTGTGAATGATATATGTACTTATAATATAGAAATAAAAAATGTAATCGTATCTTACCTAATACTTCTTTACATATGATCTTTTTAGTGTTTGTTCCCTTAGATACTTTAGATGTTGTCATGACCCAAAATTTCAACTAGCCGTGATGGCACCTAATCTCACCCGCTAGGTAAGCCAAATAACACAATCCGATTCAATTAATATTTAACTGACTCTAACACACTCCCCAAGGACCGGTAGTACAAATCATAAGCTTCTAAGATTCAGAATTTACAAAATTGGTGTGAAATAAAATACATCATCTGTTTGAAAATACATTAACAGATTTTTAAAT
This sequence comes from Nicotiana obtusifolia, assembly GCA_002018475.1. NCBI lineage: Eukaryota > Viridiplantae > Streptophyta > Magnoliopsida > Solanales > Solanaceae > Nicotiana > Nicotiana obtusifolia. The sequence continues at coordinate 10,819 of MCJB01038812.1, forward strand.
CTAAAGCTACCAAAATCAAGAGGCAGTTATGACCGGAACGCAAGTACATCTCCAATGTCAGCTCCTGCCATACACAACAAGATTAGCATCCAAAATATGCACACAAGGTACAGAAGTGTAGTACGAGTATAACCGATCTCATGTACTCAATAAGTAACAAACCTAACCTTAGGTCGAAAGTAGTGACGAGCTTGTACAAAGGTCAGAGTCCATACCAATAGCCAGTAACAATCCATAACAATATAATTAAAGCAGCTCAGGTAATAACTCAATGATAAAATGCTCAGCTCGTTTACAATTCCGAAAAATAAACATTTTCTTTTCAATTATAACAGTAAAACTCAAATCTTTTACCGAAATCACCGAAAATATGAGTAAGTCTGAAATCTGTGATTTTTCTCAAAAACTTTAACAATAGATAAGAAATTTCATTATCAGATGGCACGAGGAAAAATACTTCTCTATGCCAACATGTCAAGTATGCATGTCTAATGCAATGCAGCACAATGATGAACTCATGTACTCACACTCTCAGAGTACTCAATCTCACAGTACTGTATATGGCCAATCCAGCCCAAGGAAGATCCTTCCCAAATATATATACATAATAACTGACATGCAGTCACTCAGTACTGTACAGGACCAATCTAGCCCAGGGAACTCTATCCCAAATATAAATAAATAAGGCAACTCCATGCCCAGGGAATTTCATCCCAAATATTAATAAATAAGGCAACTCCATGCCTAGGGAACTCCATCCTAAATATAAATAAATGAGGCAACTCCATCCCAAATATAAATAAATAAGGTAACTCCATCCCCAGAGAACTCCATTCCAAATATAAATAAATAAGGCAACTCCATGCCTAGGGAACTCCATCCCAGAAGTGAACATATATGGCAACTCCATGCCCAGGGAGCTCCATCCCAAATATAATATCTATTGCGCTCACTATGGGGGGTGCAGACTCCGGAGGGGCTCCTTCAGCCCAAGCGCTATAATAAGCCAATCTGGTCTGTTGCGGCGTGCAGCCCGATCCCATAATAATAAAGTATATAAAGTCAATATGGTCTGCTGCGGCGTGTAGCCTGATCCCATAAATATCCTCACAATCAGGCCCTCGGCCTCACTCAGTCATCAATCTCTCCAGTCTCTCTGGCTCAAAATGTCATAAAAATCAGCCCAAAAATAATAATATGATGTATCAATAATTAGCAACAGAGACTGAGATATGATATTAAATGAATAAACATGACTGAGTATGAAATTACAATTTAAATAAATAATTTAATAATAATATGATCTCTGTTGGTCTCAATAATAACGGCATATAGCTTCAGCACTCAGCTCAATTTCTTTAACACATGAAAGTACATGGATAACGCCAAGATTATTTGATTACAAAATTCTACGGAATCAATTACGTCACAAATTTTCACGGTGCACGCACACACGCCCGTCACCTAGCACGTGCACCACCTCCAAACAACTCATATAACACGTAATTCAAGGATTCATACCCTCAACTCCAAGTTTAGAAATGTTACTTACCTCAAACCGTGCAATTCTCTATTCCAATAAGCCTTTTCCTCGCGATTTGGCATCTGAATGCCTCAAATCTAGTCACAAATAATTCGATACAATCAACACGAGGTGCAAGAATCAATTCCGTATGAAAATGCTCTCGGAACCCGACAAAAGTTACAATATATGAACGCTCATTCAACCACGGGTCCGACCATACCAAACTTACCAAATTCCGACATCAACTCGACCTTCAAATCCTCAAATTTTATTTTCAAACCCCTAGGCCCAAATTCTCGAATTACACCTAAAAAAACAAGTAATCTAGTCGAAATATTCGATGATAATTCAATATTATTTGCTAACAATGATCAGAAGTGACTTACCTCAAGATTTCCCATGAAATTTCTTTGAAAAATCACCCCAAGTCGTGTTCTTTCACCCAAAAATGTTGAAATGAGCTAAAAAACAAAATTGCTCAATAAAAATACTAATCTGGTCGCTAAAAGTCCATTTTCCGTCACTAAAAATTCATTTCCCGTCACTGAAGGTCCGCACCAGAACCTGCTTGCACCAGCAATTTATTTTTTACTAAAAAGGCTCAACTCCATCATACGAACTCCGAATTCGACGATTCTTATTCCTATGAGTCACAAATAATAATACGAACCTAGTTGTTCAATCAAAATTCAATTCGGAGCTCATTTGTTCAATGCGATACCAATTTCGCTCGTTAAATAATTAACTCATGTTTCGCGCTAAAAACCTAATCGTGACTTGATAAAATTAGACCTAATCCATATCATTCCTATAATTCATTATCAAACTCCCGAAAGTCTTGAAATCGAGTTTCAATCTCTAAACAAAAAATGGACCTTTGGATCATTACATGCTTATGCTTAAAACACCAAACTCTTCCAAAAACTCTTCCAAAACTCATCTGAGCCCCATGGGACCCCAATCAAGTATACTAACAAGTCCCATTACATGACACAAACTTAGTCGATGCCTCAAATTACATTAAACAATACTAAAACATGAATCGCACCCCAATTCAAGCTTAATGAAAATTAACAAATCCAAATTCTACATTCGATGCCGAAACCTATCAAATCAAGTCCGATTGACCTCAAATTTTGCACACAAGTCATACATGACATAACAGACCTATCAAAATTTCCACAACTGGATTATGACCCCGATATCAACGAAGTCAACTCCCAAAGACCATCGGACATATGTGTACCTGCACAAAAGTGCAGCAAGTGTAGTATGAGTACGTAAAAATCAACGCGTACCCAGTAGCCTAACCCCAAAGAAGTAGTGACGATGGGTTGACATCAACACTTACTAGTGTTCCAATAAGACAGATACAATAGAAGTAAACAGATGTGAATCAAAGAAAAATAAATGAGGTAACAAGTATAGTACGTGGTATAATCCTCCTCTAAGCAATAACTCAAACTCTCAGCTAGTCGTTAACTCCTCAATCGGAGTATATATAATGGACTATACTAGATAGCTATCACAGTTCAGTCAGGAAAAGCTCACAGATATGCTGTTTTCTTGCCAATTATTACGCACGATTTCATAAGAGTATTTTATGAAATGTCGAGGCGTACGTCCCGATCCATCATATCATTGCCAAACCATAGATACATCTATTTTATTGTCAAGGTAAACGGCCCGCTCCCATGAGAGTGTGGTACATAAATCCTTTCGAGGCGTACGGACTAATCCGTCATCGTGTGCGCACTGCCGAGGGTCGAACGAAATGAACTATAGATGTATCTATCCTGCCGAGGCGAACAGCCTGATCCCATTAGAATAAAAAGGTTTGACGGGTCCTCGACCCCACTCACGAATAATCGTGTGAGTTATAGGTTTTTAAGGGAACATTTTGATGAGAATGCATAACGCGTGAGAATTTTGTATAGAGTACAATTAAATTTGCGGCTTATCATGAAGCCCGTCAAATCTCTACAATAGCAAGCCTATCATTCTACGCAAGTCTAGTCTCAAGTCGTAATGTAAAATAAAGGAATTTATTAGACAAGAGACAACTCAAATAGTATAGTTATAGCATGGCGGAAACCTAAGTCTACCCGAGCATAACATGAATCTAGCTACGCACGGACTCTCGTCACCTGGTGCGACGTAGTCCCCATAACAAGTAACACATAACAAATACATCACCTAGTGGTAGTTTCCCCCTCACAGAGTTAGACTGGAGACTTACCTCGCACTGAAGTTCCAAGACCGGCTTCAAGGCCTCTCTAACACCTCAAACCAAAGCCCGTCGATCCAAAACAATTCAAACAACATGCAAAACAATCAAAAGGTACTCGAATACCCATAATTAATCAATTTAAACAATTCCCAACTCCGCTCGAAAAGTCTATAAAAATCAACTGTAACGACCCGACCGGTCGTTTTGAGCTCTAGCGCGTCGTTCAGCTGTTTGAGGCCTTGAGTAGCTTCACCTTAGGTATTATGAATTGTACATGTGGTAGGAGTTGAATTTCGGGAAGTTCGGGATTGGTTTGGAAAGAAAAATTCTAATTTCGGAATCTTTAAGTAGGAAGAATTGGCTAAGGTGTAACTTTTGAGTAAACGACCTCGAAATCGGGATTTGAAGGTTCCAATAGGTTCGTATGATGAATTCGGAGTTGGGCGTATGTTCGGGTCGAGTATCGGGTGGCCCAAAAATATTTTGGCGCTTATTACGAAAGGTTGGCATTTTGAAGGTTTAAGAATTCTCTAAGTTTGGGATGAAGTGGATTTTGATGTTATCGACCTCCACTTGGGATTCCGAGCCAGGGAATAGTTCCGTATGGTGATTTTGGTCTTAGGGGCGTGTCCGGATTGTGATTTAGAGGTCCATAGCGGAATTAGGCTTAAAATGGCGAAAGTTGATTTTTTTGGAGAAGTTTGACCGCGAGTGAACTTTTTGATATTGGGGTCGGATTCTGATTCCGGAAGTTGGATAGGTACATGGTGTCATTTATGACTTGTGTGCAAAATTTAGGGTCAATCAAATGTGATTTGATAGGTTTCGGCGTCAGTTGTAGAAATTGGAAGTTTCAAAGTTCATTAAGCTTAAATCTATGTGTGATTCATGCTTTTGACATTGTTTGAGGTAATTTGAGGGTTTGACTAAGTTCGTATTGTGTTATAGGACATGTTGGTATGTTTGGTTGAGGTCCCGGAGGCCTTGGGTGGATTTCGGGTGGTTAACAAATCAAGTTTTGAACTTAAAGATCTGCTGAACAGCTGCTGGTGTAATCGCACCTGCGGAGTGGGCACCGCATATGCGAGCCCGCAGAAGCGATCAAGTAGGAAGCAGGCAGAGGTCGCAGGTGTGAGGTCCTTTTTGCACCCGCGTGTCCGCAGATGCGGTGCATTTGGGGCAGAAGATGGAATGATTGGGGACGCTGGTCTGCAGAAGCGGATGCTTTTGCGTAGATGCGCACCCGCGAAAGCGGGGTTGAGACCGCAGAAGCAGGTCGTCGGCAAGAGTGAACTCCACATAAGCAGATGGTAGACCGCAGAAGCGGTGCCGCAGTAACGGCTAGTGAACCGTAGATGCGAAAAATTGTCTGGGCAGAAGGTACTTTTAAAAACGGGATTTGGCCCATTTTCTCTCATTTTCACTTGGTTGGGGCGATTTTGGAGAGCTTCTAGGGGATATTTTCATCAAGCAACACAAGGTATGTGATTTTCACCTACTACAAGTTAAATACATGGTTTGTAAAAGGAATTAAACATGAAAATTCATAGAAAAAATGGGGGGTTTTGGTAGAAAACTTAAAATTAACATTTTTGGATTTTGACCAAGAAATTGAACGTGAAATTGAGAATAAATTATATATTTGAGTTCGTGAGGCTATGGTAAATTTTATCATCGAAAATATTCGAAATCTGGACACGTGGGCCTGAGGGTTGATTTTTATAGAATTTTCGAGCGGAGTTGGAAAATTGTTTAAAATGATTAATTATGGATATTAGAATATATTTTGACTAGTTTGCACGTTGTTTGAATAGTTTTGGATCGATGGGCTTTGATTTGAGGTATTAGAGAGGCTTTGGAGCCGGTTTTAGAAATTCGGAGCAAGGTATGACGAAATGGAAATAGGCTGAGTGCCCGGAGCCAAATCAATACAGAAGTCAATATCTCTGTCGGGTGGCATCCCCGTCAAATCTGCAGGAATTACCTCTAGAAACTCACGAACAACTGGCACTGAATCCACGGAAGAAACCTCCCCACTAGAATCGCGGACATAAGCCAAATAAGCTAGACATCCCTTCTCGACCATATGCCGAGCCTTCACATAAGAGATAACCCTGTTGGTAGAGTGGATAGGAGTCCCTCTCCACTCTAATCGAGGCAACCCTGGCAAGGCTAAGGTCATCGTCTTGGCGTGACAATCTAATATAGCATTATAAGGTGACAGCTAATCCATGCCCAAGATGAAATCAAAATCAACCATATCGAGAAGTAGAAGCTCTACGCTAGTCTCAAGACTCCCAATGGTAACCACACACGAACGATAGACACAATTTACAATAATAGAATCTCCCACAGGTGTGGCCACATACACAGGAGCACTCAAAGAATCACGAGGCACAACCAGAGATGAAGTAAAATATGATGACACGTAGGAATAAGTAAAGCCCGGATCAAATAGAACCGATGCATCCCTATGGTAAACTGAAACAATACCTGTAATAACAGCGTCAGATGACTCAGCCTCAGGCCTTGCTGGGAAAGCATAACATCGAGGCTGTGCCCCACCACGCTGAACCACGTTCCTGGGACGACCTCTAACTGGCTGGCCTCCACCTCTAACGTCCTGACCTCCACCTCTAGTGGCCTGACCTCCACCTCTAGCTGCTTGACCCCTACCTCTCATCGGTTGAGTAGGCGGTGAAGCAACTGGTGCCGGAACCATGGCACGAGAACTCTGCTGTTGTGAGCTGCCTAGTGCCCGAGGGAAAAATTTAACAATGTGCCTCAGGTCACCACAAGTATAACAGGACCTCGACTTTGCTGACCCTGAAATTGAACCTGTCGACCTGAGTAACCACTCTGAAAACTCTGGAGCGGAGGTGCACTAATAGGAGCTGATGGTGCACTGTAGGCTAACTGATCGGAATGAGACATATAAGGGCCGCGACCACCTAAAGCACCGTGGGATGCCTGGAGTGCTGAATGAAACGGCCTGGGAGGATGGCCTCTACCAAAAGTACCCCTGCATCCAGACGAGGCACCATTGAACCCACCGGAACGATGAGGCCTTTTATCAGACCCCTGCCCTCTCTCTTGTGCAAGAACCACCTTGATCCGCCTAGCGATATTGGCAGCCGCCTGAAAAGATATCTAACCCCCAGTCTCCTTGGCCATCTGAAGCCTGATAGGGTGAGCGAGTCCACCAATAAACCTCCTACCCTCTCTCTCCCAGTAGGAAGCAAAAGAAGAGCATAACAGGCTAGATCCACAAAATGGATCTCATACTGAATAACAGGTATATTGCCCTGCTGGAGATGCTCAAACTGCCGGCGGTAATCCTCTCTCCATGTGATAGGGAGGAACTTCTCTAGGAAGAGTTGAGAGAACTGGTCCCAATTAAGAGTAGCCGACCCAGCTGGTCTGGTCAACATGAAATCCCTCCACCACCTCTTGGCGGAACCGGTCATCTGAAATACAGCAAAATCGACCCCATTAGTCTCAAGTATCTCCATGTTCCCTAGCACCTCATCGCAGCGGTCAAGATAATCCTGTGGGTCTTCAGAAGGTGCACCACTGAAGTGAACTGGGAAGATCTTGGTGAACTTGTCCAATCTCAATAAGCCCTAAGAAGACATGGCGGGCCTATCACCGACCAGTGCCTCAACAACCAGCTGAACTACCCCAGCTAGCGGGGTTGGTGGTGTGTGATACTAGGGAGCCATCTGCTCCGGAGTGTAGGTAGCGGGAGTTTGTGCTCCTCCCCCAACTTGAGAGATGGTTGGTGCCATCGAGAAGGTAGCGGTCTAGGCCGCACTCTCCATAAGGCCCACCAAACGGACTAGAGCGTCCTGCAGTACTGGGGTGGCGATGAACCCCTCCGCGACCTGAGCTGGTCCAATAGGTACCGTCTGAGCTGGAACCTCCTCATCAAAATCCACCTGAGGCTCCACTGCTTGTGCTGTTGCTCGAGCTCTAGGTTGAGCTCTGCCTCTGCCTCGGCCTCTGGTGCGACCTCGGCCTCGACCTCTGCTCCTCGTAGAAGCTACCACTGGTGGCTTCGGCTGCTGTCCAGCTAAAGATGTAGCACGTGTTCTCGCCATTTGCGGGAGGACAAAAATAGAAGAGTTCAATCAGTAATGATAGAATAAAATCGCACGATAGAGAAGAATAGAAGTGAAATTTGTTCGTAAACTTCATAGCCTCTGGAAGATAAGTATAGACGTCTCCGTACCGATCCTCTAGACTCTACTTAGCATGCTCGTGACTTGTGAAACCTAGGTAACCTAGTGCTCTGATACCAACTTTTCCAATCAAAAACTCCCACCTTCAGGACCGTGATGACGCCTAACATTTTACTTGCTAGGTAAGCTAATGTTAGAGAATCTTTAAACTAATTTTAATTAAGTCAAATAAGTAAAACCAATTAAACCGAAATGAAACTAAAACGGGGTACGAAATGACATAAAAACCAACAATATCTAAGTACAACCTATATTCTATGTATAATTATATTTATTACTTTATTCATGCTAAAATAGCATTTTTATATTTTTAAAATGTTAAGTTATTTTTTTTCAATCATTGTATAGCACAAGTAACATTTTATTATCTATTAATTATTTTTATAAATTATTTTTAAATAATTTTCGTGTAGTTAATTATTAGCCAATATGGAGCTAATTTTCGAACCAAAAACCTTGGCCCAATACCCTTTAACCTTGCACCAGCAGCCTACTATCCTAGACCTATTTCCTTGACCCGCCCCAACTTCTTTTAATCCTGGCCGTTGATCTCTTAAGATCAACGACAAAAGATCAACGGCCCACAATAAACCAATCCTTTTTCTTATATCCCTATAATCAAACCTAGAGTCTATTCCCCGAAACTGGCCGCCTGTGCACTCTCTCGAACCCTCTCCTCTCTTCTACAAACCCTAGCAGCCGCTGCTTAGTTCTTCTTTGATCCCGACCTAGAGATGGAATCTGCCTATGATCTACTTACCTTATTAGCCTTCTCTTATTATTGGTCGTTCGCTTATGGTGTTACTTAGGTACTTGCCTAAGTTTGGCAAGTATCACTTCCGAGATCAGATTAGAATGGCTCGAATCTTTGATTTTGAGTGTTATTCCGTCTATATATGCTCAACAAAGAGCGATTTACACTCTTGGTTCGATTTTCAAACGATTGAACCCGATTAGGGTTTGAGACTCTCCATCTCCTTTACTGATTTAGGTTTGTATGTGATATTTTCTTTCCTTATTTGTGCTTAATTGATTATTTTCCATGTTTGTTCTTTTAATTTATACACTATATAAAACCCCTTTCTCGTTCCCCTTAAGAAGGTCCAAAACGATTCATTACTTAACAACTATTACCGCTACTCTGATTCTTCTTTACTTTCTGCACTCTTGGCTCTTGGGCGGCTGAAAGCCAAGGCCACCGGATTTTGATTAAATGACCTTCTCAGTGTGAGCACTGCCTGGGGTTTATCTGAAACCCTTGGAACTCTGACGCACTGAGTTTTGGGTCCTACTACTCTCCCTGCTGTCAACGATTGAAGTATTGTTGGAATTATTCTTCTTGTTTACCTATTTGTTAATTCGCAACTGGTAAGTTTCTTTGGCTCTGTCAATTTCTTTCTTTCTCGTTATGTTCATGTTTGTACATCCATGTCACTTAAACTTTGTGAATCTATATGCTATTGTGTTACCCTTGTCATTTTATGACTCCAAACATTTCTAGCATATGAAATTTCCCAACTTATGACTCTGATGTATGCCTACTGTATGTGTTCAGCATGAATGATTCTCACTACCTTAAGCATGCCCAACCTAGTGTGTTTTTCTGTGTTTGAATGTTTATACTTGCCACTCATCTTGAGTTTATATCCCTGCCTTGTTCTGTATCTTTGTGATAAATCAACTCATGTGTCCTAATTCCTGTTGGATTATTCAAGTGTACTTAATACTCTACTAGAGTTAGTTCTTAGCCATGCTGTTAGCCGAATGTATTGCGCTGCTAATTGTGAACTTTAAGGTGTGTTCCTTGCCTGGCTTAATCACATGCTGTTTAGTACTACCTGTGGTTTACAAGGTGAAAGTGCAAAATCCAGCTTTTCTCTTATGTGTAATGTGATAGTCTAGCTTTTCTCTCATGTTAGACATCCTTATGTGAGGACTATATTCTGTTGGCTTTCTGTCCATGATTTTATTAGACTCTCATGTTTAAAATCTCATGACTAAGTTCTTTATGCTAATCCTGGACCATGTTTGCTTTGAAACTTTACTTGAAGTAGTATGCTAACTCATGTTGGTCAATTCTGTCACCTTAGCTTTGTTGTCATAGAATGCAAGCATGAACCTGCCTTATGTATGCCCTATGAACTTGTCAATATGCTTTAGTCATAACTGTTGTTAGATACATTTTTGAAAATTCAGTGTGCAGACTTCAAAAGGCTGTTTAATTAATCCCATGTGTAGTTTGTTACTTGTATGGTTAAGTTTGGCATCCGACTGGATAAGTAAGTCATCCATTTGGGCCTAGTTTCGATCCATGTGTGTTGTTGGAGTTGTACTTTGTAACTGGAACATTTTGATGCCTTGGGTGAGGCTGAGATTTGAGTCAGCTATTTGTGCTAAGAATGAGGCCGCTGAAGACCCAGAAGTGTCACTGGGTTATTTTCTTTGGGCCTGTACTTGCTTATTGGTCCTGTATTTGTTTGAGCTTTTATTTGGTCATATTTGATGCATTTTTTGTTCCACTTGGGCCTGCAATAACTTGTAATAAACAACAGCTGGGGCTTAGTGAAAATTGGGTGGCTGGGATACTCTATCTTTGCATGAACGAGGACTCTAATTGTTTATTTGCTTTTCATGTCCCACCTTTGGGATATTTGCACAACGTGTCGATTAACTTGTCTATTTACTTGGAAAGCATGACCTAGGGTTAATATACATCCTTAACTTGAAAACATCAGTAGGTATTCCTATGAGGTCTGAAATTGGACTGGTTACGCTTAGATATCATACCTATAGGAACTCAATGCAATGACTGGAAATGCATGCTTTGGCGTACTTCTTTCAATCACGTGACTCTTCTATATACCATGTCTATAGGACTCGAATTTATTAATTAAAACTGCTACTGTTTTTGTTCTCTTCTTATTACATAGTTCGTCTAAAAATCATGCCTATAGGGACAAAATGAGTAATTCTGCATTTTTAATGGCCTCACTGCCCAGACGCAAATCGTGTAGAGATCATGTCGATAGGGTGCTGTCACTCGCCTAGAAATCATGCCTATAGGATCTTTGATAGAATCATATATTAAAATCAACCGCTTTGTCAAGACGATATTCCAAGAAATACTGCCTATAGGACTTGTCAACTTAGGAATCGTTCAATCACATAGAAATCATGCCTATAGGTCTTGAAAAATTTAATATACCTTGACTCCAAGCCTGCCTATATACTGTTGCCTGCCTAATAATCTGAACGTCGTTAGCATAAGTTCATAACTGCCTGCGTACATCTGTGTCTATATGAGGAGGCAAACTTGAGCCCTTATGTGTTGATTATGTGTAGTCCTATATGTTTTGAATGTGCGCTAGTTTTATCACTTTTGAGTATCCTAAGTAGAGTCTAGAACCACCTAATAGTAGGTCTAAACTTGCTTTCGTGAGAAAACGGGGTGTGAAAACCTGGCGACTCTGCTGGGGACTTACACTTAGGCTCTTACCATAACGAATTTGGCTTATGTGGATTACTTTATTTGTTATATGCACATCCCTTCCACTGCTCACCTTTATTTGTTTAAATTTGATATGACATGCACATCCCTTTCCTTATATACCTTTATTTGTTTAAATTTGCTATGACATGTACTTCCCTTTCCTTATTATCCTTTGTTCGTTTAAATTTGTTATGACATGCACATCCCTTTCCTTATACACCTTTGTTTGTTTAAATTCGCTATGACATGCACATCATATTATGTGCATTACTTGGAGAAAATGTGCTAACATGTTGATCATTATTACATAAGTAGTCAAATCTGGAGGGGGGGAAGGGCTAACCTTTGTTGGTTTGCAGAAAATGAAACATGAAATACCCAGGTTCTGTATGGTCCAAAACATCCCACCTCTGCTACTTGACTGGTGGAAAGACCTTGCATCTTGCGACAAAAATCATGTGAGAAGAGTACTTGGTGACTTGCCATCCTTGCTAAACATTCGACCAAATAGGGAATTTATTAAGGCCGCTACCATGTTCTGGGATGAGAAAAGAGCTGTTTTTCGATTTGGCAATATAGAAATGACTCCTCTCCTAGAAGAAATAGGAGGCTTCGCCAAGTTTTCATGTGATAGCTTGGGATTACTGGTACCAGAGAATCGCACTCCCCACGGTTTTCTAAAAATGTTGGGTTTTAAGAAGAATGATGAGCTACTCTGTTTAAAGAAATCGTACATCCCTTTTGAATTTCTTTACGAGCATTATGAGCATAGCAAGTCATATCATCTTCACTATGACGAACTAGCCATTACTTCATTGGGATGGGTGCACCGTCGGGTTTATGTGTTCGTCGTCTGCTTCTTGGGGTCGTTGATATTTCCAATGAAAGGGGGATCGCTTAGCCATGGCCGCCAGGACCTTGATGGATGACATCAAGGGACAAACTTATACCATCATCCTTATGATCTTAGCTGAGATGTACCGTGCTCTAGATCGATGCAAGTAGGGATTTGGGCACTTTGAGGGTTGTAATATATTGCTACAAGTTTGGTTGCTGGAACACTTTCAGAGAGGAGAGTACCGTCAAGAGCTTCAGTGAAGGCCACTGAATGACTACATAGCCAACCATCACCCGAAGAAAATGACATTTATTTTGGACAGGTTTGCACAGCCTGGAAATGCTGTAAGTTAGGTGCGTTTCTTCAGCAATCTGACAGACGAGCAGGTGCATTGGATATTTGAATGGTTTCCTAGTAGTGAGTTCATTATCAGGTCAAGGGGGATACTCATTTGGTACTAACCGGGTTGCGAGGCATCTATCCTTACGCTCCTATAAGAGTAATACGACAAGCTGGGAGGAAAAAAGTCATACTTCGGGTTTCCAACATGGTCCAGTACAAGGTAGATTTCAAAGGAGATGTCATTCCGTATATGTTCGAGGCGCAACACATGTGGAACCAAAAGATCATTGTGGAAAGAGAAACCATCGAGCCAGACATGTATCACGCCGGTCATATGCACTACTATCTATCATGGCTGGAAGACGATGTAGCGGGGGATGTCAAGCCAGGTGTCAATCTACAGGACAGAATCGTAGATGAAGTGGCCTGAGGCACACGTTAAGTATAAGAGGCTACGTAAAAAGGTGTTCGAGTCTGAAGCTAAACATCTGGAACATCACAAAATGAACATGGAGGCGATAAAGGAATGGGAGGAGATTGCCACTAAGTCAATAGAAAGATTAGAAGACTTGGAACAATGATTGATGGAGCTAGAAGGGAAGATGAGAAAAAGACTCTCGGATTGCCAAGGCATGGATGATGGTGAAGGAGGACATCTAGCAAAAGCTTACTTACTGTTGGATATGCACGATCTGGGGAACCTGATTGATGGGGTCAAAAGAGCCAAGCATGGAGAAGGCCCTTCAAGAACCAAGTAGACTAAGAGATGATGTTCTTTATTGCTTTCTAGCTTAGATTTCGAGGTAATAAGGCTAAACGCCATTAGTAACTTTATTATTATTGTCGATTTAGTAAAAGTTTGACTTGACTCATTTTTGCATTAATGAAATGAAGCAAATGTTAGCATCAATTTTTCCAAGTCTATGTATCGCTTAGGCCTACCTTAGGCACAATGAAGTCCCCAAAATTAGCGAATTATTGCGTGACTTTTTTGAAACATGTTTAAATATTGCAAACACTCTTTTATTTCACCTTACTAACTTGGTTACCTTTGCTTTTTCTTTTCTTTTTTGATTATTCCCATTCCCAAAGGTTGGTTCGCACGTAGTGGCATCATCAGCATACCACACCAGATCTAGAGGTCCTCCACCTCCTCCTCCACCAAGCGACCCCAAAGGCAAAGGAAAAGGGAAAATGGGCGATTTAAGTGGTACCATGAAAGACAATGCTACTATGGCGGAAAACATTGAAACTTCAGATGGCCGAAGTACTCCGGGACAGAATGAGTTGGTCTTACGTTTGGAGCAAAAAATCCTGGAACTACAGGCGAGCTTGTGCAGGTCCGAAATTTGGCAAACCTCTCCCTTACTCTCAATGTTCCAGACATCAACCAGCAAAACCTGACTACCCAGAGCCAAACACCACGTCAAAACACACAAAATCAGAACCCACCACCAAATACTCCCGCACCACACCAGTATCCTGCACCTCCCCAGAACCTTCACCCGCCATCAGTACCAACCCCTCAACAACAACACCATCATCCAACTCAATACCCGCAAATCACTACTTATCACACTCCCAAAATGCACCACAACCTACTCCCGATCCCCAAAACTCGACCAATGACCACCCATATACCCAAGTTTCAGGAATCTATCAAAGCAATCCGATATATGTGGAAGACTTACCCCATACCCCGCAGCAAACCCTACCTGAATTGACTGAGAAGGATCTGCTCATTAAAAACATGGCGGAGGAACTCAAGAAGCTCACTGGTAGAGTTTAGAGTGTTGAAGGTGGTAAAGGTGCTGAAGGTCTAAACCATGAGGACCTATATATTCATCCAGATGTGGAACTGCCGGAGGGTTACCAACCTCCCAAGTTTGAAATGTTCGATGGTACTGGTGATCCGAAGGTACATATGAGAACATACTGTGACAAGCTTGTACGAGTGGGAAAAAATGAACAAATCCACATGAATTGCTCATGCGAAGCCTTACAGGAGACGCCTTGTATTGGTAAATCAGTCAAAACCCAAAGAAGTAGGTTAGTTGGGTGAGTATGGCGTCAAATTTCATGGATAGATTCAAGTTCAACACGAAAAACGCCCTAGACGTTTTTACATTAGAAACCTCAAGAAGAAGCCGACAGAAACCTTCCGCGAGTACGCTACTCGTTAGAGATAAGAGGCCGCAAAGGTAAGGCCACCACTTGAATAAGAACAAATGAACAAGTTCTTTGTTAGAGCTCAAGATCCGCAGTATTACGAATGGTTGATGGTCATTGAAAATCACAAGTTCTCCGACATCATCAAGCTAGGAGAAAGAATAAAAGAAGGAATTAAGAATGGGATAGTGACCAATTTCGAGGCACTGCAGGCCACGAATAAGGCTTTGCAATCCGGAGGCATTTCGAAGAAGAAAGAAGTGGGTGCCATGATGGTAGTCCAAGGCCCTAAGTCTCCCATCACATACCAAACACCTCCACCCACATATCAACCCTCATCCCTGAGATACCAACACCCTGCTGCCACCTACCATACCTATAATACTCAACCTGCATATTACCATTCACCTCCACCCACCTGCTAAAACTACCCGAAGCCACGTCCAAATTTTGGCCGCAGACCTTGTAAACAATACACCCCAATGTTCGTAGCAACCCTCTCTCGGATCATAGAGGTGAGGGAGTGAATGTGATAGAAACTGACGAAGAATGGGATCAAGAGTGGTCCATTGGACTCATTCGAGAGGGAGACG
Organism: Nicotiana obtusifolia; assembly: GCA_002018475.1. NCBI lineage: Eukaryota > Viridiplantae > Streptophyta > Magnoliopsida > Solanales > Solanaceae > Nicotiana > Nicotiana obtusifolia. The sequence goes on from MCJB01038812.1 coordinate 26,247, forward strand.
CTCCTAAAAAACATCTCCGGTTACCTCACGCCAGTTGTGGTACAAACCCAGACATCATTTAAAGTTGAGGTAACTACGCCCTTCACTATAATTGTAGCTCCCACACCATCTTACCATTCTGATGTCATCCCCTAGGATTATGTTGCGGAAGCAAGAAGGAAGGGAAAAGACAAAATGGAAGAAACAGGTGCCGTACAAGGTATGAATAGAACTGGCAGAGTTTATACACTTAAGAATCTGGGAGGAACAAGCAAGGAAGCTACACCTAAGCCGCCTGTTGTCGAGACTGGCACTGACGATATTTGGAGGAAGATACAAGTAAGAGAGTACTCTGTTGTTGACCACTTGAACAAAACTCCTGCTCAGATATCCATCTTATCACTGCTACAAAACTCAGACGCGTACAGGAATGCTTTGATGAAGGTACTAAGTGAAGCTTATGTATCCACCGGCATCACTGGTGGAGAGATGGCTAACATGGTCGAACAGGTATTGGAAAGCCACAAAATAACTTTCCATGAAGATGAATTACCACCAGAAGGACTGAGTCACAACATCACGGTGCAACTTGAAGATAAGTTCATCGCCAGGGTCTTGATAAATGGAGGTTCGAGTCTTGACATATGCCCACTTAGCACTTTAAAGATAATAGGTAAAGGCCTGCACGAAATACAAATGGGAAGCATGAACATGAAGGCGTTCGATGGATCTTAGAGAGCCACCATTGGAGAAATCAACCTCAGACTACAAATGGGTCAGACTTGGTTTGATGTCGAGTTCCAAGTGCTAGATATATCTGCTACTTACATTCTATTGTTTGGACGAACATGGATACATGCAGCCGAGGCAGTAGCTTCAACTCTGCACCAGGCTGTGAAATTTGAGTGGAATCATTAGGAGGTGATCATCCATGGAGATGGAAACAACCCCATCTACACCAACCAGACCGTTCCAGTCATCGAAAATAGAAGGAAGCTGTGTGGAGAAACATACCATCGCATTGAACGGGTTAACGCAATTGAAAAGGATCGATGGTGGAGCAATAAGATAGAAAGCATATTGATGTGGACGGGGTATGAACCAGGCAATGGTCTCGGCAAAAAGCTTCAGAGGATCACCAAACCCGTGCAACCACAGTACATGGCACGACTTTTGGACTCGGATATGAATACACATGGCAAGAATATCAAAATTAGTCACCGCCAAGGCATGCTCCTTATTATCCACTGTAACATCCCGTACCACCTCTGCACCAGACATTCCATCAGGCTGACATGATGTGGGGATTTGAGTAAGATGAGGTTTGGTTGGCATGAGGAAGCTGTTTTAGATGAAGAAGACATGGACTACAGTGCAATTGTTAAGGAGGAGGAGGAGGAAGACCTTACCATTCAGACCGTGGAAGAAGGAGCTATTCTCAAGAACTGGAATGCTACACCATCCCGGGCTCGTCGAGTTCCTGGGTAGCCTCACAAATTAGCATGAATATTTTTCAAATAGTTTTAAGCATTTAAGACATTTTTCAGTATTTTGTTTTGAAATAATTACTCAAGCCATCGATTAGTATAGACATGTAATTTTTGACCCACGTACTAAAATCATCTCTAATAGTCATAATACTTTTAGAATAATTATTGGAGCCTATTTTTGTAGGAATCCGTTTTATTATTAAATTTAATTCTATTTTTAGGTTCAAAATTGAAAAAATACCAAAAATAGTTCCAAGCTCTTATCTCCTCAATTCAATCAAAAGCCTTGTATTTTGGGCAGGTTTAAAACAGATTTTCAGCCTTACTTCTGGCCCAATTTTATATTGGAGCCCAATCCAAATACAAATCCAAATTCAGTAGCCCAAGAACCCAATCCCTTCCTCTCATTTGGTCACGTACCATAACAGAATTCTGACGAGGATATTCTCTCACTCACGCAATAGGCACACACACTCCCCACTCCCACGATCTTGCACTCATTACCAACAGATTTGGGATTCTTCTGGAGAGGCAGTTATTTTATCTTTGGGAACAAGGATAAAGGTTGGAGAGGAGGTGAGAAAACGGGATTTTTCAGAGAGTTTTGGAGAGAGAGCTTGAAAAAAAAAATCGAAAAAAAATAGAGACACAGAGAAATCAAAATGAGCGATTCAAAGAAGAGTCTTCAGATTAATCTAGGTTTAGTTTAAAGCTCAGAAAACAAAACACCAAAAAGAGACTTCAATTGATTTTAATTTTCTTTTTCCTCAATACATCAGAAAACCCAAAAACAGAGGGACCTCTACTTCCGCTTTCTTCGACTTCAGTTCAGGTGTTCGGATTCGATTTAGCTGCCAGTTCGAGTTCCAGTCGTGGTTCGTTGTCCCTGTTGCGTATATCGACATTCAAATCACTACGGATTCTCATTCAGGTTCAATTCCTAATTCTTGCTCATTTTGTAGTATGATAAAAGTACAATAGAGTTTTGGGTGTTTGTATCCCCTTTGTTGATTTCATGAATTAATCTGCTCAAATTACACCTTAGCGAATATCTTAAAGTGGCTGATGTTTGATATAGTCACCTGACAATAGAAAAAATCGAAACGAATAATCAAATCATCTACGTTTGGTGTTGAATCTGCGACCACATAACTGATATGCGATTCGCATTTTTGACTTAATTGTTAGAAACGTAAAATCAATCTGTGTTTGGTGGTGAATCTGCGACCGCATAGCTGATATGCGGTCCGCATTTTTGACTTGATTATCACAGATGAGATCGCACTCTGGACTTTGAATCTCGCCCAGGACTCTGTTTGGGTTTGTGATCTCTAAGTGCGATCTGCAGTTCGCATACATGATTTGCGATCGCAAATTGGATCGTATTTTGACGTTAGACACTGTCTAAGATTTTGTTCTGATCTGCGACCCTTTATGCGCAGAATGCGATTCGCATGAGGGATGTGCGATAGCATATCCCCATTTGCAGTGATGGTTTTGCTCTTTTCCTGTTTTTCGTGCTTTTTGGGCCGGGTTTGGCTAAATACTTAAAATAAAAGTTAAAAGAACAAGGCCATGAACTGAATTTTTATCTTTCTTTATTTTAGATCTCATTTTCTTATTTTATTACATTGCTCGCTAGTAACATGTTTAGGCCCATCACACTTGGGTAGGCAATACTAGGACGTTTTTGTTAATTTTTGAGGTGAGAGGTCGTTCCCTAGTTGAGTTTATCCAGGGAATGCCCCGAAGGACTTATGTATTTAACGTTGCGGGGAATGCCCGTAGTATTTCAGTTTTAGTTTTATTTTCCTTTTACTAGGTGGGAACGACCTCGAACCTCTTGTGCGTTTGTTTCTCTCTCGATTGTGTTTGTCTCAATTCGAATATTCTAAAAGCCAACTAAGCGAGTACGCAACTGTGACTTTCACGGAACCCGGGGAATTCCTAACACCTTCTCCCCGAGTCAAATGAACCCCCTTACCCAAATCTCTGGTATGAACTTGACTTTGAGTCTAAGTTCTAAAATGGTGGTCTGGCACACCAGAATCAATTGCCAGGTGGTGACTCTAAATTTCCCTTTTCAAATCTTATCTTTGTCACTTTCAAAGTTGAAAACTCCCTTTTCGAGTTTTATTAGGCCTTTTTATCCATTAAAAGGGTTTAATAAAATCTTGCCGCCCGAAAAAGGAGGAGTGACAAGTAGTACTTGGTGCGTTTTTAAAAGTTTTATTAATGCATTACGGTTTTTTATATCTATTATTATCTTTCTGCATTTCTTTTCAGCATAGTTATTACATATCATGATGAACCTACGACTGTGACATGTAATGAAATAACGCAACATAAGAATAATGATTCAGAGGATCTGGAAGATGATATAATACCCGAGGAAATTATCAAAGAGGTAGAGGATTTTGAAAAAAAACCAAAGTCTAATTTGGAAAAAACTGAGGCTGTTAACTTAGGGGATTCCGAAACGGTCAAGAAAACGCGTATAAGCATTCATCTATCACCGTTAGAGAAAGAAGAGTATATTAGATTCCTAAAGGAGTATGAAGACATCTTCTCATGGTCCTACGATGATATGACTGGTTTAAGCACATCCATAGTAACTCACAGGCTACCCACCAATCCCATGTGTCCATCGGTGAAGCAGGAGCTCATAAATTCAAGCCAGATATGAGTTTGAAGATAAAAGAGGAGGTCACCAAGCAAATCAAAGCCAAGGTTCTTCGAGTGGTCGAATACCCCACCTGGTTAGCCAACATTGTGCCAGTTCCGAAGAAAGATGGGAAGTTAGAGGATGTGTCGATTACCGAGATTTGAACAGAGCGAGTCCTAAGGATGATTTCCCGCTGCCCAACATACACATATTGATTGACAACTGCGCCAAGCATGAACTCCGATCCTTTGTGGATTGCTTCGAAAGATACCATCAGATTTGGATGGATGAAGAGGACGTCGAAAAGACCGCCTTTATCACGCCATAGGGAATATATTGTTTGGTCTAAAGAATGCTGGAGCCACCTACATGAGGTCCATGATGACTATTTTACACGACATGATACACAAATAAATAGAGGTGTACGTGGATGATATTATCATCAAATCTAAAAGAAGTTCGGATCACATAGCAAACCTGAAGAAATTTTTCGATCAGCTTCAAAAATACAATTTGAAGTTGAATCCTGCAAAATGTGCCTTCGAGGTTCCTGCTGGAAAGTTGTTAGGTTTCATCGTTAGTCGTCGGGGTATTGAGTTAGACCCGTCAAAGATCAAAGCTATCCAGGATTTGCCGCCTCCAAAGAATAAGAAGAATATGATGAGTTTTCTAGGGCGCCTCAATTATATCAGTCATCTTATAGCACAATCAACGGTGATATGTGAGCCAATCTTCAGAATGCTGAGGAAAGATGCTGCAACAAGCTGGACTGAAGAATGCCAGAAAGCCTTCAACAAAATCAAGGAGTATTTATCTAAACCGCTCGTGCTGGTACCACCAGAACCAGGAAGACCTCTATTGCTTTATTTGTCCGTGTTAGATGGGTCTTTTGATTGTGTTCTAGGACAACATGATAAAACTGGAAGAAAGAAGCAGGCAATAAATTATTTGAGCAAAACTTTCACGCCATATGAGGCCCGGTATTCTTTGTTGGAACGCACCTACTATGCCTTGACATGGATAGCTCAGAAGTTGAGATATCATTTCTATGCATACACTACATATCTCATATCAAGGATGGATCCGCTAAAATACATCTTTCAGAAACCCATACCTATGGGTAAGTTAGCAAAGTGAAAAATATTGCTGAGTGAGTTCGACATCGTTTATGTAACTCAAAAGGCAATCAAAGGGCAAGCATTGGCGGATCACTTGGCAGAAAATCCCGTAGACGGAGTATACGAACCATTGAAAATGTATTTTCCCGACGAAGAAGTATCATTTGTAGGAGAAGATATTACCGAGGCATACGATGGTTGGAGGATGTTCTTCGACGGAGCAGCAAACTTTAAAGGAGTAGACATCGGAGCTGTCTTAGTATCAGAAACCGGTCAACACTATCTGGTATCCGCAAAACTCAAGTTTTCATGCACCAACAATATGGCAGAATATGAGGTCTGCATCCTGGGACTCAAATTGGCTATTAACATGAATATTCAGGAGCTGTTGGTAATCGCAGATATAGATCTTTTAGTGCACCAGGTTCTAGGGGAATAGGCTGTGAAGAACACTAAAATGTTGCCATATTTGCACTGTGTACAAGAGCTGATCAAGAGGTTCACAAAGATAAATTTCAAGCATGTTCCAAGGATTCAAAATGAGTTCGCAGATGCACTAGCCACTTTGTCTTCCATGATACAACACCCAGACAAGAATTTCATCGATCCTATCCCAATAGGAACTCATAAGTAGCCAGCTTATTGTGCTCATGTTGAAGAAGATATTGATGGAAATCCGTGGTTCCACGACATCAAGGAGTATTTGGAAAGGGAGAATACCCAGAGAGTGCTACCCATACTCAAAAGCGCATGCTTCGCAGATTAGCCAACCATTTCTTTCAAAGTGAATGAATCCTGTATAGAAGGACTCCTGACCTGGGATTACTGCAGTGTATCGATGCCAAGGAGGCATCTAGATTGCTTGAGGAAATATATGCTGGAACTTGTGGACCCCACATGAATGGTTTCGTTCTGGCCAAGAAGATATTAAGAGCAGGGTATTTCTGGATGACTATGGAAATGGACTGCATCAAGTATGTTCAAATGTGTTTCCAATGCCAAATACATGCTGACATGATACGAGTACCACCTAACGAACTTAATGCAACAAGTTCGCCCTGGCCCTTCTCCACTTGGGGTATGAACGTCATCGGACCAATCGAATCCGCTGCTTCAAACGGACATAGGTTCATTCAGGTGGCTATAGACTACTTCACAAAATGGGTTGAAGCCGCATCTTATAAAGCTGTAACTAAGAAGGTTGAGCGGATTTTGTTCGGGACCACATCATTTGTCGATTTGGAGTACCATAGTCGATTATTACTGATAATGCTACCAATCTCAACAGCGACGTGATGAAAGCCATGTGTGAAACATTCAAGATCAAGCATCGGAACTCTACAGCATAGAGGCTGCAAATGAACGGAGCCGTAAAAGCCGCCAACAAGAACATCAAGAAGATTGAGGAAAATTGTAGACACTTACAAACAATGGCACGAGAAGCTACCTTTTGCTTTACTCGGGTATCGCACCACAATTCGTACATCAACTGGGGCAACTCCCTATCTACTGGTTTATGGTACTGAAGCTGTTATTCCCGCCGAAGTGAAAATCCCTTTCTCCAAGAATCATACAAGAAACTGAACTCCGCGATGCAGAATGGGTACGAAGCCCGTATGAACAACTAGTTCTCATTGATGGAAAATGAATGAGCGCGGTATGTCACGGTCAACTCTACCAGAATAGAATGGCAAGAGCTTTCAACAAAAAGGTCAGGTCGAGGCAATTCACGCCGGGGCAATTGCTTCTAAAGCAAATCATCCCACATTAGGATGAAGCAAAGGGAAAATTCTCACCCAAGTGGCAAGGCCCTTACATGGTTCATCAGGTATTGACAGGAGGAGCACTTATACTCGCAGAGATGGACAAAGAGATTTGGCCAAAACCTATCAATTCGGACGCAGTCAAGAGATACTATGTTTAAGATTATGTTTGCACTTTCTATTTGATGTAACTAAACTACACTTGACCTGATTCCCGTTTAAGAGGGGATACATAGGCAGCCCTGTGGGTTCGGTCACATCATAATATAATCTTCATTTTTCCTTTGGTCAGAAATTGGGGCAAGGTCTCGAGTTTTCCCGATCACATCACGCTTGGAACCGCAAAAGAATGTATTGCCAGAAGTATGCATTTAAACTGGGGCAGAATTTTGAGGAGGATCCTCAAAATTCCGAAGCAAGGAAGTTGCAACGTCTCAAAATGCGTCACAGCCACCAGTTTATCTAAGTTATTTGATCTCGTGCATTATCACATATTTCAAACAACTACATTTTCATAAATAATTTATCAAATGCATGTTTTCAAAAATTTTGTTTCTATAGCATCCAAACGTTACCCGAGATGATTCAAGCAGGGCCTCCAGACAAAAGCAAAGGCGAAGCAAGGAATCGAGAGCACGAACCAACCTTTCCCCTGCAAAACTCACGATTTTTCTTTGAATGCAGGCACAATGAACAAAATAGGAATGTCCGCAAATACATACACACAACAAGATCACTATCTTCACATCGACAAAGGGCGGCAAACGCAAACACATCAAGCTAAGAAATGATTTATCCTCTCGCACTTAGTCGTTGCTTTTTCTCACATTGGGCTAAGCGCTGCCCTCATCATTGCATAAGGCCAAGCATCGCCTTTCCTTGCATGAGGCTAAGCATTGCCTCCATTATTACATAAGGCTAAGCATTGCCTTTCTTTGCATGAAACTAAGCATTGTCTCCATACCTTGCATAAGGCTAAGCACTGCCTCTGGTTGCATAAGGCTAAGCATTGCCTTCCTTCGCATGAGACTAAGCATTTGAGGCTAAGCATTGCCTCCATTATTGCATAAGGCTAAGCAGTGCCTTCTTTTGCGTGAGACTAAGCATTGTCTCCATACCTTGCATGAGGCTAAGCACTGCCTCCATTATGGCATACGACCAAACATTGCCTTCTTTGCATGAGACTAAGGACTGTCTCCATTCTTTGCATGAGACTAAGCACTATCTCCACATTGCATAAGGCTAAGCACTGCCTTTCTTTGCATGAGACTAAGCACTGTCTCCATTCTTTGCATAAGACTAAGAACTGTCGCCACATTGCATAAAGCTGAGCATTGCCTTTCTTTGCATTAGACTAAAACACTATCTCCATTCCTTGCATGAGGCTAAGCACTGCCTCTATTATTGCATGAGGCTAAGCATTGTCCTCCCTTGCATGAGACTGAACACTGTCTCCGCTACACTACATAAGACTAAGCACTGTTTCCCTTCTTCGCATAGGGCCAAGCACTGCCCTCATCTCATACAAGACTAAGCCTTGTCTTGTCTCGTCCTTGCATAAGACTAAGCATCACCTGTTTTATCTATCAAACGATCGATATTGCCATATCTTTGCATTTCATGGGCTGAAACATTGCCACATTGTCCGAAGGCGTCATAGTCCGAAGGCACCATCCTCAGAGCCTGAAGACACCATTCCATGGCTTGAGGATCTCTCGAAACTGCACATCATTATTTAAAGGCATCATAGTCCAAAGGCATCATCCTCATAGCCCAAGGACACCATTTCATGGCCTGCGAATCCCTTATCATACGCTTCATGGCCCAGGACGTCATAGTCGAAGGACATCATCCTCATCGTCCGAAGACAACCTTCATGGTTCGAAGGAAATTTGCATCATGTTTAAATTTTTGCAGTAATCTATATATTCGTGTGCATCGTGTTTTAAGTTTTTGCAGGTAACTCGAAAGGTAACCGTTCTACAAACATGAGCAATTTTCGCTCTGGTTTCCGTTCATAACGTTCACATCCCTGACCATCTCAAACGTAATCGACTGCCATTAATTGATTGCCCTTTTGTCCCATAAAATGCTTAAATAATCGCCTTATATATCCATAACATTCAAAATTTCACCCATAGCTCTACCTAATATTATATGTTACCTACAACACTACCCTCTTGTAATAAGTCCATCGGTTTCGTTTGCCGTTGGATCTAGAACTACACACGGCCTGATTCCCGTAACACCAGGGATATGTAAGAAACTCAATTCAGACAAAATAGGTTATTATTTTCTTTACCCGACAACTCTTTCATCATTCCCGGGTAAAGAGAGGCAACTGTTGATACCCAATTTTGCTCTCATATTTTTCAAATAAGTATATATACTTTCAAATGACATTTTGCATCATTAAGAGTTATACAAGTATTTTCAATAATTTTTCATAATTTTTAGAGCTTTAAAATTAATTTTCTTGCGTTTAAATTACTTGAATATATATTAATTATCCCTTAAATTATTTTGTGATGATTTAATCATCCAAATTCATTATTTATATCTACATATATGTTTTATAATATTTTACTTCATTTCATATAATTATCTTTGTATTTTTTGAGTCATTTACATAATTTTGCAATAATAGCTCATATTCTATGTATAATTATATTTATTACATTATTCATGCTAAAATAGCATTTTTATATTTTTATAATATTAAGTTATTTTTTTCAAACATTTTATTGCACAAGTAATGTCTTATTATCTATTAATTATTTTTATAAATTATTTTTTAAATAATTCTCGTGTATTTAATTATTAGCCAATATAGGGCTAATATTCGGACCAAAAACCTTGGCCCAATACCCTTTAACCCAGCACCAACAGCCCACTATCCTAGACCTATTTCCTTGACCCACCCCAACTTCTTTTAATCCTGGCCGTTGATCTCTTAAGATCAACGACCCACAATAAGAGATCAACGGCCCACAATAAACCAACCCTTTTCCGTATATCCCCATAACCAAACCCTAGAGACCATTCCCCCAAATTGGCCGTCTCTGCACTCTTTTGAACCCGCTTCTCTCTTCTACAAACCCTAGCAGCCGCTGCTTAGTTCTTCTCCGATCCCGACCTAGAGATGGCATCTACCTATGATCTACTTACCTTATTAGCCTTCTCTTATTATCGGTTGTTCGCTTATGGTGTTACTTAGGTACTTGCCTAAGTGGCAAGTATCACTTCCGAGATCAGACTAGAATGGCTCGAATCTTTGATTTTGGCCGTTATTCCGTCTATATATGCTCAACAAAGAGCGATTTACACTCTTGGTTCGATTTTCAAATAATTGAACCCGATTAGAGTTTGAGACTCTCCATCTCCTTTACTGATTTTGATTTGCATGTGATATTTTCTTTCCTTATTTGTACTTAATTGATTATTTTCCATGTTTGTTCTTTCAATTTCTACACTATATAAAACCCATTACCCGTTCCCCTTAAGAAGGTCCAAAACAATTCATTACTTAACAACTGTTACCGCTACTCTGATTCTTCTTTACTTTCTGCACTCTTGGATCTTGGGTGGCTCAAAGCCAAGGCTATCGGATTTTAATTAACTGACCTTCTCAGTGGGAGCACTGCCTAGGGTTCATCTGAAACCCTTGGGAACTCTGACGCACTGAGTTTTGGGTCCTGCTGCTCTCTCTGCTGTCAACGATTGAAGTATTGTTGGAATTATTCTTCTTGTTTACCTATTTGTTAATTCGCAACTGGTAAGTTTCTTTGGCTCTGTCAATTTCTTTCTTTCTCGTTATGTTCATGTTTGTACATCTATGTCACTTAAACTTTGTGAATCTATATGCTATTGTGTTATCCTTGTCATTTTATGACTCCAAACATTTCTAGCATATGAACTTGTCCAACTTATGACTCTGATGTATGCCTACTGTATGTGTTCAGCATAAATGATTCTCACTACCTTAAGCATGCCCAACCTAGTGTGTTGTTGTGTGTTTTGAATGTTTATATTCCTGCCTTGTTTTGTATCTTTGTAATAAATCAACTCATGTGTCCTAATTCCTGTTGGATTATTCATGTGTACTTAATACCCTACTAGAGTTAGTTCTTAGCCATGCTATTAGCCAAATGTATTGCGCTGCTAATTGTGAACTTTAAGGTGTGTTCCCTGCCTGGCTTAATCACATGCTGTTTAGTACTACCTGTGGTTTACAAGGTGAAAGTGCAAAATCCAGTTTTTCTCGTATGTGTAATGTGATAGTCTAGTTTTGATGTATCCTTGCCCACTAAGTTCTGGTGTTGCTTAAGCCTTTTGTGCTATGATTGGTACTTAGCATGTTCAAATTAAGGTTTGTTCGTAGACCATGTCCACCAACTTTTTGGTTATGCTATTAATTTCTCATGTTAGACATCCTTATGTGAGGACTATACTCTGTTGGCTTTCTGTCCATGATTTTATTAGACTTTCATGTTTAAAATCTCATGACTAAGTTCTTTATGCTAATCCTGGACCATGTTTGCTATGAAACTTTACTTGAAGTAGTATGCTATCTCATGTTGGTCAATCCTGTCACCTTAGCTTTGTTCTCAAAGAATGCAAGCATGAACCTGTCTTATGTATGCCTTATGAACTTGTCAATATGCTTTAGTGAAAACTGTTGTTAGATACATTTTTGAGATTTCAGAATGTAGACTTCAAAAGGCTGTTTAATTAATCCCATGTGTAGTTTGTTACTTGTATGTTTAAGTTTGGCATCCGACTGGATAAGTACGTCATTGATTTGGGCCCAGTTTTGATCCATGTGTGTTGTTGGAGTTGTACTTTGTAACTGGCACATTCTGATGCCTTGGGAGAGGCTGGGATTTGAGTCTGCTATTTGTGCAATGAATGGGGCCGCTGAAGACCCAGAAGTGTCACTGGGTTATTTTCTTTGGGCCTGTACCTGCTTATTGGTCCTGTATTTGTTTGAGCTTGTTATTTGGTCATATTTGATGCATTTTTTCTTCCACTTGGGCCTGTAATAACTTGTAATAAACAACAGCTGGGGCTTAGTGAAAGTTGGGTGGCTGGGATACTCTATCTTTGCATGAACTAGGACTCTAATTGTTTATTTGCTTTTCATGTCCCACCTTTGGGATATTTGCACAACGTGTCAATTAACTTGTCTATTTACTTGGAAAGCATGACCTAGGGTTAATATACATCCTTAACTTGCAAACATCAGTAAGTATTCCTATGAGGTCTGAAATTGGACTGGTTGCGCTTAGATATCATACCTATAGGAACTCAATGCAATGACTTGAAATGCATGCTTTGGCGTACTTCTTTCAATCACGTGACTCTTCTATATACCATGTCTATAGGATCTCGAATTTATTAATTAAAACTGCTACTATTTTTGTTCTCTTCTTATTACATAGTTCGTCTAAAAATCATGCCTATAGGGACAAAATGAGTAATTCTGCATTTTTAATGGCCTCACTGCCCAGACGCAAATCGTGTAGAGATCATGTCGATAGGGTGCTGTCACTCGCCTAGAGATCATGCCTATAGGATCTTTGATAGAATCATATATTAAAATCAACCGCTTTGTCAAGACGATATTCCTAGAAATACTGCCTATAGGACTTGTCAACTTAGGAATCGTTCAATCACATAGAAATCATGCCTATAGGTCTTGATCAATTTCATATACCTTGACTCCAAGCCTGTCTATATACTGTTGCCTGCCTAATAATCTGAACGTCGTTAGCATAAGTTCATAACTGCCTGCATGCATCTGTGTCTATATGAGGAGGCAAACTTGAGCCCTTATGTGTTGATTATGTGTAGTCATGTATGTTTTGAATGTGCGCTAGTTTTATCACTTTTGAGCATCCTAAGTAGAGTCTAGAACCACCTAGTAGTAGGTCCAATGCATCCTGAACCATAGGCATGAATGAGTAGTGCACGCATAGGACACGACTTAGAATTGAATTAGAGCGCCTTTAAGTAAACAACTTCGACATAGTAATCGAATAGCAAGAGAGATAGTCTGTGCCCGCTGAATAATATGAGCAACTCCTACCTAAAAGGAGTTGTGAAGTATTATTTATGTTGCACGGGGTGATCCTTTAGGCTAGAAAACTTAGAATCCCCCCCCCCCCTTCCTTTTTCCTTATATGTTTCCTAAAGGATTTAGTCATTATGCAGTTGTAGTCTTTATGATCTTTAAAACTTGCATCAATTATTCATATAGTTTAATGATATTTTTCCTTACACTGGTTTATGTCATAATAGGACTTTCAACTTGCATATCTTTCCTTACTTATATGCTCGCCTAATTTAATCACATAATCCACATAGTTTAAAGTTCGGCCGGGACCCACAGTTGTGGACCTCGAAGAATGCCTAACACCTTCTCTTTGAGGTAATTTGATCCCTTACCCGATTTTTGATGGCACGGACTAGTCAAACAGAGTTACTTGCAAATAGGTGTCCTAACGCACCTCAAAATCGTAAGGTGGCGACTCTTCTCTTTTAACACCCTCATTTAGAAGAGTTGTTAAACCCGCTTTTGCGAGAAAACGGTGTGCGACAGGCATCACCCTTCGTGCATTAACACTCTCCCTTACATGTAACAACGAACATATAACAACAGGGAGATAGAATAAGCAAGATCAAGTCTTATGTCAGCAATGGTTCCACTATACCAATCTCTACTTCAGAAACAATGCTCAATTATCACAGATAACCCATAAGTGCGGAAAGAACAATCAATTTAGTAATTAACTAGTCTAAGCATGGATATTATGATCAAATAAAGAAAAAAATTACAAAAAGCAAGTCCCACCCACATACTTTAACTCAATAACAACGTATAAGTACTCGTCACCTCACATATATGTTGTACCCACCATTTGAACAAGTAGCACATAACAAACAAGTCTCAGTCCCTCAAGTCAAGGTTAACCACGACACTTACCTCGCTCTAAAGATCAACTCAAAGCTCAACCATGGCTTTGCCTTTAAAACAATCCTCTGAACAAATCAAATCTAGCAAATTAAACAAAACGATTCAATATAAGCTTTAGGAACTATCCACGAATGAAAAGGTTCAATTTAGGTCATTATTGAAAAAGTCAACAAAAGTCAACTCCGAGCCCGCTTGGTCCAAACCCGAAATTCAGACCAAAACCCGATTATTCATTCAACCCCGAGCGCGGTTATGTATTTTGTTTCGAAATCCGACCTTAATTTAAGGTATAAATTTCAATTTTACAAAAATTCTTAATTCTTCCCAAACCCCAATTTCCACCATGAAAATTCTATATTTTAGGTTGAAATCTTGTGAAAGGTAATGAAAGATTGAAAGAAAATATGTTAGAATCACTTACCAATGAATTGGGGAAGAAGGGCTCTTGGGAAATCGCCTCTAGGGTTCTTTAAGTTTGAAAATTGAAAGAATGAAAGAAATCCCATCTAACTCAACTTTTACCTAGTTGCAGATATCGCAATTGCGATAACTTGTTCGTAATTGCGAACATCGCAATTGCAAGAAAAAGGTCGCAATTGCGAACTCCTCTCAGAATCCCAATAATCGCATTTGCGATAAAATGGCCGCAAATGCGAACCTTGATGCCCTCGCAAATGTGGACATTTCTTCGCAAATGCGAAGATCATCACAAAAGGTGCTGCGTCGCAAATGGGACTCCGCTTTCGCAAAAGCGGAAATGGCAAGTTCGCAATTGCGGTCTTTTACCTCGCAAATGCGAGCACCCCCAGCCATGCCCATGCTCGCAAATGCGATGGTTTCTTCGCAAATGCGAGGCTTATAAATGCGAGCCAATTGCGAGATCTGCAACAAACACCAGAAACAGCTATGAATTCTAAGTCCAATCCATTTCGTAGCCTATCCGAAACTCACCAGAGCCCTCAGGACTCCAAACCAAACATGCACACAAGTCCAAAAACATCATACCAACTTGCTCGCGCGATCAAATTGCCAAAATAACACCTAGAACTCTGAATCAGACACCAAATCAATTGAAATTTTCAAGAAAAATTATGAACTTCTATTTTAACAACTGAACGTCCGAATCACGTCAAATCAACTCTGTTTCTCACAAAATTTGGCAGACAAGTCATAAATATAGTAATGGACCTATATCAAGTTCCAAAACTAAAATACAAACCCGGTATCAACAAAGTCAAATATTGGTCAAACCTTTAGATTCATTAAGCATTTAAACTTCAAAATTTCGACAAAAAGCGATAACTCGAGCTAGGAACCTCCGAATTCGATTCCGGGCATACGCCCAGGTCCAAAATCACGATACAGACTCACCTGGATTGTCAAAACACGGATACTGGTCCGTTTTCTCAAAATGTTGACCGAAGTCAACTCAAATGAATTTTTAATGCAAAATTTCATATTTTATCAATTTTTTACAGAAAAACCTTCCGGAAAAACACTCGGACTGTGCACTCAAATCGAGGAAGGTTAAAATGAGATATTTGAGGTTTTGAAACACAGAATTAAGGTTTAAAACTCTAGATGGACTATTGGGTCATTACATTGGATAATTAACGTAGTATCATTAATGACTCCAAATGAGTATTAAATGATAAGAATGGAACTGAATTGGTTAATGGGTGAACCTATTGGATAATTTGGGGTGGTTGAAGGCTTGTTGCCGAATTGTGAAGCCTAAATGAATATTTATGAATCTTTTCATATTATTTTGATGTAGTTGGGATATCCAATGGTAGATATTGAATTATGGACGATATTTGGGCCTTTTAATCAATTGGAGCATTGTAGTTTTTTTGGAGCTTGAAGGTTAAGGTAAAGTGATTATGACTTACTCTTCTTGAGGGATTCTCCATAACGGCATGATTTGTTAATACATGATATTACTTATAAATGTGCATCCATACTTGTGGGGATAAGCAGGAAGGATATCACCATGTGTTTCTAAGTTTGTTGATTTTGAAGTGTTATGTGATAATAAAATCTTATTTTTTAGAAACTTATTTGCAAGATAACACTTAAGGAAAACGTTATAAGTTTTATTAAAACTTATTTGTTTATAAGAGTACAAAATGCTTGAGTGCTAAAGATATGTTTTCATGAAAAAAGGTTTGTTTTTTGAAATTTCAACAAAGGAAGCACTTGTTGTATCTTTAGGTTGATGTTAATTGCTAAATGCTTTAGCATGAAAAAGGTTATTCATTTGATTTTGTTCAAATGATTTGGATATATGAAAATCATGATTTGATATAATAGATCCTTTGAGGCAATTATGCTATGAATATATTTTTGATATTCAAATGTTTTAGGAGATACTAGTGGAGACGATCGAGATTCATTCGAATATTAAGTTCATTACCATGAAACTACACGTGCCGGTGTAGGAACGCATTCCAAGGCTAAGCCGAGGTTTGTGGGATGAAGTCCTCCATTTAGAAGAAAAATGATCATTACTTAAAGTAATGAGGTCAAGTCGACTCGTACGGCACTATGGGAAGCCGTCCAGACAAGTAGGGTCAAATACTTGTTGCTAGGATGATCGCCTAGTGGTTATTTATTATGTCGTTATCGGTATAGTACTCCCGATGAAAGATAAAGAAGACTTTCTTATGTTTAGGCCTGAGGAGTCGAAAGTGATTTCAATGACTTAATGAAATTGAAATGGTTTTATATGATATTTATTCAAAATCTTAGATTGATATAAATGTTCTAAGAATCTATATCATGGTTTATACTTCACTTGTCTTTGAAATGATAAAGAGCATGATTTATATAATTGTTTATCACTTTATATCAAATATTGGCTGCATAATTTTTGTAAAATCTTGTCCCAGGAACTTGAGTTAGAGAGAGTTTATGACACTTCTTGAGTACCGCTATGGTGCACTCAACCCTTAGCCCCCCCCCCCCCC
>MCJB01038823.1:0-25759 GCA_002018475.1 Nicotiana obtusifolia
GTTATATGATATGATATATATACCTCCACAGTGAGGAATGATTTTACGAGCACGCATTTACATTTATGTTGTGGATATGGTCGCCCTCAGTGGCTTTGAACAGAGTTTCAGGTTATTTGTAAATCTCTTCTCATATTATTTACCTTACTTGTGATTGTCCTTGCCGCCCTACATATTCAGTACATATTTCGTACTGACGCCTTTGTGCGCTGTGTTCATGCCCACAGGTGCTGATAGACAGGCCGGCGTGCCTCCGCAGTAGGACACTAAGATCCGCGGTTGAGTGTCGCACTCCACTTCTTCGGAGTTGCTGGTAGTGAGTCTATAGGTACAAATGCATATGTATATGTATTGTTTTGGGTATGTCGGGCCCCATCCCGACTTGTTGATATTGTGTTGCTCTTTTAGAGGCTTGCAGACCAGTTGTCAGTGTATATATGTTTTGCATGGCCTTGTCGGCCCCCTGTACAGTTGGCATGACTATATAGTCTTGTTGGGCTTATATATATATATATAAGTTGTTGTTGGGTTCTTGTTAGTGTCATATTACATGTCACAGATACTATTGTTGGTTCGCTCGGGCCTTCGGGTGCCGAGTGCCGGCCACGCCCCCAAAAGTTGGGGTGTGACAGCAAATTTTGAAGGATATTTTGCGGTTAATTATGCGGCTGCATAAACGTTTCATGGGCCGCATATTCATCGCAAATAAATAATAATAAATTTCGAAAGGAGGTTCTGCGGTCCTTTTTGTGAATGCATAATTGGTCTGCGGACTACAGACATGTCGCAAACATGCTCAGAAAAGCCCACTTCTGGAGGGCCATTACGCGGTTCATTTCACGGACCGTAGAAGTGTTAATGCGGTCGCATATGCGACCACAAAACTGCATCGGGGATTTTTTTTTAATTTTATAACCCGACCCTATTTCGATATATATTCGTTGGAGACCATTTTTAAGGTGAAATTCAGATATTTTGAGAGTGGGGAAATGGTCTAGAGTTAGAGGGGTTTCATAACTAATGGTTTACCAGTCCTGACACAAGTCTTGAAGAATTCACAAGAAAGAATCACAAGGTCTTCATCCTCGAGGTAAGATACTACACCCTACCCCTCAATTTCGAGATTTAACTGAATATAGGTAATAAGGCAATCAATTCTTGGATATGATAGTGTATATATTAATGCATGTACAATCATGAGTGTGAGAAGGTAGTTAAGCCCAAATGGGAAGATCTTGTGTTGTCGGGTGAAGGAAATCCACCATAGGAGCAGTTAGAAAACATAATGCCCACCTAGCATTTAATCAAATGCTCAAATGAGATGGGACCATGAACTCCTCCCTAATTTGTATTCACTTTTGTTATATTCCTAACTAGATCAAAGTTACTAAGATTTTCGGAACATCGTAGTAATTCATGGTAGCTAAAAGCGAGGTATGTTGGCTAAACGTATCTAATATAATTAAATCCCACAGTGTTTGTGTATGTTCTGAGTTGTTTATTATAAACTTGCTATTTCGAATAAGCTTGGTGTCAAAAGGTGTGTGTGTGTACATATATATATATATATATATATATATATATATATATATATATGTTCAAAATGTGTTCTGAATATTCTTATCATATTATGTTGTTCTTCGGGAGCGTGTTCAATGCACGAGTCATGTATTAAAATGTTGTGACTTCAAGTCAAGTTCCAATGAAAGCTATGATGTCGAATTGTGTAAGAAATCACATGTGCCTATGGCCTTTAATTTCTCAAATGTGTACTTAAAGTCTTGAATAAAAATGTTTGTTGTTGATGATCCGTGATAATGTTTGAAAGTGAAATAGTAAGCATGAAATATAAATTACGGCAACGTGCGAAAGATGTGTAAATGATTATGAAGGGGGTATGTAATCCTTTGAATAATAAATACTTTGGGAGTATCGTTTAGTTACCGAGGAAGGGTAGGTCAAAATAACCTAACCCCGAAACTGCACGTGCTGGTGTAGGAGTGATTGAGGGGTATGTGTTAATGGACGAGGTTGTTTCCCCTTATATGGGATGAGAATGATGTTTTGAGACGTTTCCCGTTGAATGGGGTGAGATTATTGCTAGCGAGATGTGATGTGATGTCGACCCACTAGGCATTGTGGTGAGACAGTATTGCCGATCAGGCTGCGATCGGATGCCATGCCGCGCACATGGTGGTATTGTGAGTGGATATCTTAGGGTGAGACGGCTTTGTCGATCGAGCTGAGATTAGAGTCCGTGCTTAAAACACAGTGGTGTATCGGTGCTAAAGATCTCCCAAAGTAAAAAAGATTGAAATTTACTTTTCCCCTAGCTTGACACCTTGATACTGTTTGAGCCTCTTAATGATTTCATGATTCCTTCTCTGTTACTTTTATTCGTTCTATTGAGACGTTGTTTAGTTTTACATACGAGTACTATTCCATATGTACTAACGTCCCTTTTGCTAGGAGCGCTGCATCTTTAATGGATGCAGGTTGTTCCATACCAGGTGGTACTGATCAGTGACAGCAGCACATCCTCTCCTCAGTTGACTTGGTGAGCCCCACATCATTTCGGGGTCTTGTATCACTTGTCCTTTGTACATCGAATTTTTAGGTATAGCCGGGCCTTGTCGCCGGCACTTTCCTACCACTCTTTGTTTTCTGTTAGAGGCTCTGTAGACATAGTGTGGGTTGTATCTTGTTTTGGTAAGGTTAAAACTGTAGTAATTGTATCATCTGTTCCACTTTAACTATGATTGCATAGTGTACTATAATGGAGACTTATTAATGACGTAACTAATGGAAATGAACTAGTGTTATTCATATGACTCCTTACTATCTAATTAATTAAATGTGTCTCCTTTTTATATATAGGAGAATCGGGTAGACGGTATTGTGCAGGCTTGCTCGACAGGGGTACTCGGTTGAGTGCGGGTCGCGTTCCCCGAGGTCGAGGCTTGATAATCTTGGTATTAAAGCCTAAGGTTCTAATGTGTTCTAGGATGTCTTGGAGCCGTGTCTGGTTAAGTCCTTCATGTCGGTGTGTTGTCGAACACATCTATAATTTGGTGGCCATTTAGGCATTTAGGAATAATACCCTTATTTGATGTTATAGATCGTGCGATAAAGGGGATTATAAGATTGTTCCTCATTTAACTCGTCTATTGGCCTAATTTTCAGTACAAGCTCCTAGGAATAAAGCAAGAAATGGCCAAGGAGCCAATGCCACCCTATGAGTGGCATTGGATTATTTACTTGATGATGCGGGTGAGCGCTCGAGGGGTGAGAATATTCCCCCGACTACTACACTGCCTGGTTCTACTATTCCCGATCAGACTGCACTTGTCTGTACACTTACTGAGGGTGTAACAATCCCTTTAACTAATATTCCAGTTCCACCGCCAGCCCCAGCTTCCGGTCTCAGTGTTTCTGTTGTAGATCTTAGGGGCGCCATACAGATGTTGGCTCAAATAGTGGCTTCCCAGGCCTAGAGATCAACTGTTGCACCAAATTCTTCTAGTAAGCCAGGGGATTACGCTAGTTCCAGGGTGAACAGGTTTCTCCAGTTGGATCCTCCAGTATTCACAGGTACTGATCCTGAGGAGGAGCCTCATGATTTTATTGATGAGATGCACAAGACCCTCTGAGTTATGTGTGCTTCTAAGATGGAAGGAGTGGAGTTGGCCTCCTACCTCCTGAAAGTGGTGGCCTATTCTTGGTTTCACATATGGGAGGACTCCCGTGAGGTAGGGGGCCCTCCGGTGAGGTGGAGTGAGTTTGCCGATGCTTTCATTGATAATTTTTTTTCCTGCCGAGACTAAGGCAGCCTGTGTCGCCGAGTTTGAGGACCTAAAACAAGATAGTATGAGTGTTTTGGGATTATACTATGATATTCGCACGTCGGTTCAAATATGCCATCTACATGTTGCCCAATACGGAGGCTAGAGTGCGTCGGTTTATGCAGCGCCTTAGCCCCTCAGTTATTAATGGGGCTGCTACAGCTGTCTTGAATTCTATTATGAACTATGGTAAGATGGTGGAATTTTCTCAAGCCATAGAAACCCGCAAGTTGAAGAATAGAATGGAGCGAGAAGGTAGCAACAAGGCATGGTCAGCAGGCAACTTTAGTGGTATTTCTGGTGGTAGTGGTGGTGGTGGCAGATCAGTGTTTAGGGTATGTCAAGGCCATCCCAATCCTTTGCTTAGTCTTCTGTTAGTGCACAACCATCAAGGCCTAATCAGCAACAGTGGTGTCGCTTTAGGCCCAGCCACGGCAACAGGGCATCCTACCGGCAGGGTCGGTATAGTGGGAGATTTAAGAAGCAGCTGAGACCCCATGTCCTAGGTTTGGGGAGATGCATTTTGGGGCCTGCTTCATGGACCAGATCATATGCTACGGGTGCGATATCCTCGGTCACATTAAGAGGGATTGTCGTTCGTCCCACCAGAGCATGGGCAGGGCTGTAGCACAGGTAGCTAGTGCTGCAACCAATACATTCGCAGCACCTCCTCTCGCTCGAGGCACTCCAGCACCCGCAAGGCATGGTACAGCTAGGGGTGGTGCGCAGAGTTTGGGAGGACTCAACCGTTTCTATGCTATCAAGGGTCGCTAGAGTTCATAGGCTTCTCTAGATGTTGTCACATGTATATTGACTGTCCAAACTCATGATGTATATGGTCTTGTTGATCCCTGTTCTACCTAGTAATATGTCCACTCCCTATGTTGCTATGGAATTAGGGATAGAACCAGAATCGCTTCATGTGACGTTCTCTATATCTACTCCGGTTGGTAAGTCTATCGTGGCCGCGCGGGTTTATAGGGAGTGTGTTGTCACAGTGCGTGGTCAGAACACCGTGGTCGATCTCATTGAATTGGAGATGGTTGATTTTGATGTAGTAATACGGATGGAATGGCTTTATTCATGATTTTCCAAGCTTGATTGCCGAGCTAGGACTGTTTGGTTTGAATTTCCAAATGAGTCAGCGATTGAATGGAAGGGGGATGATGTGCTGTCGAAAGGTAGGTTTGTTTCTTATCCATTCCACCATACAGAATGGCATCGACAGAATTGAAGGAACTAAAGGAGTAGTTGAAGGACTTGTTAGAAAAGGGCTTCATTCGTCTGAGTGTGTCTTCTTGGGGCATACTGGTCCTCTTTGTATGAATGAAAGATGGGCCACTGAGAATGTGCATTGACTATCGGCAGCTCAACAAGTTCACGATCAAGAATAAGTACCACTACCAACAATAAAGGACTTGTTTGATCAATTGCATGGTGCTAGGTATTTCTCCAAGATTGATTTTAGATCCGGGTACTACCAATTGAAGAATTGGGAGAAGGATATTCCGAAAACTTCTTTCAAAACCTGGTATGGGCACTTTGAATTTGTGGTAATGTCTTTTGGGCTAACAAATGGCCCAGCAGCATTCATGTATCTTATGGACTGATTTTTCAAGTCGTTCCTCAACTCTTTTGTGATAGCATTTATTGAGGATATTCTTGTATATTTATGAACACGAGAGGACCATGACAATCACCTCAGGGCAATTCTATGGACTCTACATCTGCACTAATTGTGTGTGATGTTTTTGAAATGTGAATTTTGGCTGGAATCTGTCACATTCTTGCGTCATGTCGTCTCTAGAGAAGGAATTAAGGTTGATCCTCAGAAGATTTCAGCTGTGAAGAATTAGCCTAGACATAAACCTCCAACAGAGATTCACAGTTTCTTGGCCTTAGCAAGGTATTACAAGAAGTTTGTGGAGGGATTATCTACTCTTGCCTCTCTGTTCACTAAATTGATGCAGAAGATAGCTATGTTCCAACTGTCTGATGCTTTTGAAAGGAGCTTCCATGAGTTTAAATCAAGACTAACTACGGCACACGTGTTGACCCTACCAGAGGGTACATATGGATTTGTGCTATATTGTGATGCCTCAAGAATCGGACATTGGTGTGTATTAATGAACCATAGAAAGGTAATAGATTATGCTTCCAGGCAATTCAAGAATCATGGGAAGAACTATCCAACACACGACTTAGAGCTTGCGATGGTGGTATTCACATTGAAGATTTGGCGTCATTAATTGTGTGGGTGCCTGTGCATATATTCACGAACCATAAGAGCCTTCGATATATTTTAAAGAAGAAGGAATATAATCTGAGATAGAGAAGATGGCTCGAGTTACTCAAGGATTAAGACATAGATATTCTATATCATCCAGTGAAGGTTAATGTTGTGGCGGATGCTCTTAGCCGAAAATCTCTGGGTAGTCTAGCTCACTTGGAGGCATATCAAATGTCGTTGGCCAAGGAGGTTCATGGGTTGACTAGATTGGGAGCTCGTCTTGCGGACTCTAGTGAAGGAGGAGTAATTGTGCCAAATAGGGTTGAATCATCGCTGGTTGTGGAAGTCAAGGAGAAGCAGTACGATGATTCATTGTTTGTACAATTGAAGGAGGGGGTTCGTAAACATAAGACAATGGATTTTTCTCTTGGCATTGATGATTGTACGCTAAGGTACCGAGGGCGAATGTGTTCCAAATGTGAAAGGTCTCCGGGAAAGAATCATGATCGAGGCACACACTTCTAGATATTTCGTACACCTTGGCTCTACAGAGATGTATCATTATCTTGGGGAAGTCTACTAGTGGAATGATATGAAGAGGAATGTAGCGTACTTTGTGGCAAGAAGTTCAAATTGTCAGCAAGTGATGGCCGAACACCAAAGGCTCGGCGTGTTGGCACGGAACATAGAAATTTTGATGTGGAAATGTGAGGTGATCAATATGGACTTAGTGGTAGGACTACCTTGCACTCCTCGCTAGTTTGACTCGATATGGGTAATTGTGGATCGACTCACGAAATCAGCAGACTTCTTACCTGTTAGGGCTTTTGACACAGCGAAATAGTATGCTCAGTTGTAGATTATGGAAATAGTCAGGTTGCATGGAACTCCAGTTTCTATCATTTCTTAACAGTGGGCACAATTTACAACTAAATTTTTGAGGAAATTTCAGCAAGGATTGGGTCTTAGGTAAATCTTAGTATAGCTTTCCATCGACACACTAACTGGCAGGTAAAGCAGACTATTTAGACGCTTGATGATATGTTGTGCACTATTGTTCTGGACTTCAAGGGTAGCTGGGATAGTTATTTACCACTCATAGAGTTTGCCTTCAACAACGGCTATCATGCTAGCATTCAGATGGAGCCATTCGAGGCTTTATATGGTAGGAGATGTTGACCTCCCATTGGGTGGTTTGAGATTGGGGAAGCGGAGGTGATAGGACCTGACCTCGTAAATCAGACTATGGAGAAGGTAAAACACATTAAGGAACGGTTGGAAACTACCCAGAGTCGTTAGAAGTCCTATTCAGATGGTCATCATAGGGATTTGGAGATCCAAAATGATGACTGGGTATTCTTGAAGGATTCCCCCATGAAGGGGCTGGAGCGGATTGGTAAGAAAGGGAAATTGAGTCCATGGTATGTCGGACCGTATAGAGTAATTCGGAGGATCTGTCAGGTGGCTTACAGGCTAGAACTACCTCTAGAAATGTCCTTAGCGTACCCGGTGTTTCATCTTTGAGACTATTGAGGTTAACGAGGAATTTACTTATGAAGAAATTCCAGTTGCCATTCTTGATAGGCAACTCTGTAAGCTGAGAGATAAAGAAATTGCCTTCGTGAAAGTAGTATGGCAAAATGAACAAGTTGAAGAGGCCACCTGGGTGGCCGAGCAAGAGATGAAGAAGAAGTACCCTCTTTTGTTTGAATAGTTGTGTAATCGGTTCTATGAAGTTGTTGCCTGTGAATTATGTATCATTTGTACAGTTTATGCTAAGGGTGTCCCTTTCAGATAATATATATATATATGTTCAAGATGTATTCCGAGTATTCTTACAATATTATGTTGTTCTTCAGGAGCGTGTTCAATGCATGAGTCATGTATTAAAATGTTGTGACGTCAAGTCAAGTTCTAATTAAAGCTATCTTGTTGAATTGTGTAAGAAATCACGTGTGTTCTAAGACCCTTAATTGGTCAAATGTTTACTTAAAGTCCTGAATAGAAATATTTGTTATTGACGATCCGTGATGATGTTTGAAAGTGAAATAGTAAGCATGAACTATGAATTATGGCCAACGTGCCAAGAACGACATTAAAATTGTGGCTGCTAGTGCGAGTGAAATGGAAATATGTGTAAAAGATTATGGAAGGGGTATGAAATCTTTTTAATAATAAACGCATTGGGAGTATCATTTAGTCATCAGGAAGGGTAGGTCAAAATAACCTAACCCCAAAAATATACGTGCAGCTGTTGATTGAGGGGTAAGTCCCCGTGTTAATGTGACGAGGCTGTTTCCCCTTATATGGGATGAGAATGATGTGTTGAGATTTTTCCCCTTCAATGGGATGACATTATTTCTAGCGAGATGTGATGTGATGTCGACCCACAAGATATTATGGTAAGACGGCTTAGCCGATCGGGCTGAGATCGGACGCCATACCGGGCACATAGTGGTATTGTGAGTGGATATCTTGGGGTGAGACGGCTGAGCCAATCAGGCTGAGATCAGACTCCGTGCTAAAAACGCGGTGGTGTATCGATGCTAAAGATCTCCCAACTTAAGAAGATTGAAAATTACTGGAAATTTACCTTTCCCATAGCTTGACACTTTGATACTGTTTGAGCCTCTTAATGATTTCATGTTTCCTTCTCCATTTACTGTTATTCGTCTATTGAGTGTTTAGTTTTACATACTAGTACTATTCCATTTGTACTAATGTCCTTTTTGTTGGGGTCCGCGGCATATTTAATTGATGCAGGTGGTTCCAAAGTAGGTAGTATTGATCAGTGATAGCAGCACTTCCTCTCCTTAGCTGACTTGGTGAGCCCCACTTCGTTTCAGGGTCCTGTATCTCTTGTCCTTTGTACATAGCATTTGAGGTATAGACCGGGCTTTGTTGCCAGCACTGTCCTAGAACTATTTTGTTTATGTTAGAGGCTCCGTAGACATTGTGCGGGTCTTATCTTGTTTTTAGAAGATTAAACTAGAAATATTGTACTCATATCATGCGTTCCACTTTAACTATGATTTTATAGTGTACGATTATGGAGACATGATAACGACATAACTAATGGAAATGAGCTGGTATTATTCATATCACTCCTTACTGTCTAATTAATGAATTGTGTCTCCTTTTTATGCATCGGGGAATCGGGTAGATGGTATTATCCAGGCTTGCTCGATGGGGTATCTCGGTTGAGCATCGGTCGCGCTCTACTAGGTCGGGGCATGATACATCAGGTGGCTTACAGGCTTGAACTACCTCTAGAGATGTCTGTAGTGCACCCGCTGTTTCATGTGTCCATATTGAACAAGGTGGTTAGAGATCCATCGCTTATAGTTTTTGTTGAGACTATTGAGGTTAATGAAGAACAGACTTATGAGGAGATTCTAGTTGCCATTATTGATAGGCGTGTCTAATAGCTGAGAAACAATAAGATTTCCTCCATGAAAGCTCTATGGCAAAACCAACAGGTTGAAGAGACCACTTGGGAGGCCGAGGAAAAGATCAATAGGAAGTACCCTCATTTGTTTGTATAATTATGTATTTAGGTAGTTGTGTTCTACGAAATGTTAAGAGTTTACCTCCTATGAATTATATTTCACTTGTACAATTGCTATAATGGGTGTCTCTTTTTGGTAATATATTGCTTCTAAGGCCACGACTGGTGTTGGTTTCATGTTAGGTTGTGCAGTTGGATTTGGTATACGTTGTTAGGATCGGTCTCTCGATGGGCGCAGTTACAGGGGAGAATCTGCTAAAATTTTTGGAAATTTAGTCAGTTGGTCAAAAATTTGGAACAGCTGGTATGTGAAGTAATAGTTGAGTCACATTAGAAGCCAGTGGCAGGTTATGACTCACAGTCGAAGACGAAGCATCTTAAGTGGTGTAGGATGTAAAGCACCATAAAATTTCACAAAAATCCCGTGGTTTCAAGGTGCTGAGGTAAACTAATATGTTTGAGGGTCAATTTCACCACTATGCGACCGTAGAACAATTTTGTGGGCCGCATATCTGCTCTTAGAGTGAAGTAGAGAAATGATCCAGCTTTGGAGGTTGTTTTGCAGTCGACTAAGCGATCGCATAAGCGTTTTGCTTGCTGCACAGCCGTCGCAGAACCAGCATGAGAAATTTTTGAAGGACATTTTGCGAGCAGCACATCCATCGCAAAACCAGCATGTGCATCATTCTCGCGGCCTATTTTGCAGGCCGCATATCGATTATGCGCTACGGTTTGCGATTATAGACATGATTTTTGCAAGATTTAGTTTTGAAAATATTACCCGATCCCATTTTTATAAAAAAGCTTTGGGGGTCATTTTAAGAGCTTCGTCTGATATTTTTAGAGAAAGGTGCGAGTATCTTAGAGAGAGAAGGAGAAGACCTAGCCATTTTGTTCATCAATTCTTGCTCAAGGCTTGAAGATTTCACATGGACAAGTCACAAGGTTTGCATCTATGTCACGACCCAAATCCCAAACTCGGTCATGATGGCGCCTCTCGTGAAGACAAGGCTAGCCAATTCGAACCATAACTCATTTTAAGTAGTTAATTTAACAACATAACAACACAACATAGTTTAATAGCGGTCATTTGCGGAAAAACATAGTAAACCATCCCAACAACAGCCTGAAACCGGGGTATCACAAAGTCATGAGCAACTAATGAAATTCTAATAACAAGATTACTATTACAATATCTCTGGCACAATTGTTTGAAGAAAGTGGAAATAACAATATAAAGAGATACGGGGCTGCGGACGCCAACAGCTACCTCGTAGTCTCTGAGTCACTGCTCTGACACTCGTAGTCAATGCCTCGGAGCGGAATCAATAATGCCTGAATCTGCACACATGGTGTAGGGAGTAATGTGAGTACTTCCAACTCAGTGAGTAACACATATAAATAATGACTGAAAGTAAGGAAACACGTAAAGCACAAGGCAATGCATAATGAAGCAGTAAATCACTATTTGAAAACAGTAAATCAGTAAGAAATCATTTAAAAATCTTCCCAGCTCTGGTTACTAGTTGCCATTGTTACCAACTGTAACCTATAATTGTCATTGTTACCAACTGTAATATTCCTGGGCTCAATATCAATCTCACAGCTCTGGTTACTAGTTGTCATTGTTACCAATTGGAACCTACAGTTGTCATTGTTACCAACTGTAATATCTCTAGTTACCAGTTGTCATTGTTATCAACTGGAACCTACAGTTGTCATTATTACCAACTGTAATATCCCTGGTTACCAGTTGTCATTGTTACCAACAGTAACCTACATTTGTCATTGTTACCAACTGTAACATCTCTGGGTACCCTGCGCTCACTGGGGGTGTAGATACTCCGGGAGGGGCCCCATATGGCCAGAGCGCTATATCAAGCCACCTCGTGGCATACATCTCGGCCCTCGGACTCATATCAATCAAGCTACCTCGTGGCGTATATATAGTATCTCAATCCCTCGGCCTCATATCATTCAGTAAAACCTCATACCTGGCCCTCGGCCGCACTCAATCAGAAAATCATCACAAGACCCTCGGGCATAGTAAAACAGTAGTTCTCAGCCCAAACATCATTTCAAATATTGTGTAAATCTCAAACTTAGTAAAAATTGGCTGAGTTGTATAACAGTGGAAACAACATGACTGATTTCAAGTAATAAGTACAAATTAGTGAGGAAATAGTGATAAAAATCCCCGGAGGGTTCAAAAAATTGGCAATCAGCCCAAATATGGCAATCAACCCAAAATATGATGATATCAAATAGGTTTCAGTCAAATATGTAGTAAAAATCATCAATCGGGACGGGCCAAGTCACAGTCCCAGTAGTAAACGACCCCACACTCATCATCAAGTGTGTGCCTCACTTCAATATAGCACTACGATGTGCAAATTCGGGGTTTCGAACCCTCCGGACATAATTTACAATCACTACTCACCTCGAACCGGCTAAGTTCTTAGGCCACGACGCCTTTGCCCTTTGAATTGGCCTCCACGTGCGTCGAATCTATCCAAATTCAGAACAATTACGTCACAATATGTAGAGGAAACAAAGCCCACGCGAAAACAATCAATAAATACTAAGAAATTCCAAAATCAGCAAGACTCGAGCCCCGGGCCCGCTTCTCGAAATTCAGTAATTTTTCACCTCAACGGTTTCCTTTTCTTCCCACGAGTTCAACCATACAAGATTTATTGAATTCCGACATCGGTTCAACCTCCAAGTCTTAAAATCTAACTCAAGGGTTTTCCACAATTTTCTCCAACTTAAATCACCAATTGCATACTAGAATGGCAATAGGTTTAGGTAATTTGACCAAGGTTGAGTTAAGAACACTTACCCCAATGTCTATCTCAAAAATCTTCCAAAAATCCTTCAAGTGTTCGCTTCAATCCGAGTTCCCTAGCTCCAATTATGTTCAAGACGGTCAAAACCCCCTTCTTTAAGAATTGTTTCAAGAAAATCTCTTTTGGATAAAGTTTTGAGGTTGATTTGTTGTCATTTTATGGTGTTTGGAGGTGTTTCTCTTTGTGTATAACGAAAATGGGTTTTACATGGAAAATGGGCACAAATTTCTATTTTTAAAGGGGTCAAAAATCGGAACAAATAAAAGTTTCAGGTGTTGAAAATGCTATAGCATTTTCGAGTAGCATAATCAACATGTTGTTCACAATTTGGACAGCATCACGTAGCATTTCTGACATTATAATCTGTTGCACTTTGTTATAGCATTTTCGCGTAGCATAATCAATATGCTGTCCACATTTTGGACAGCATCACGTAGCATTTCCGACATTGAAATCTATTGCACTTTGCTATAGCATTCTCGCGTAGCATAATCAACATGTTGTCCACATTTTGGACAACATCACGTAGCATTTTTGACGTTTATGCAGATTTTCCTTTCCAACGATGAAATAGTCCGTTTAACCACCCAAAACTCACCCGAGCCATTCGGGACCCAGTTCGGTTATACCAACAAGTCCTAAAACATATTATGGACTTAGTCGAGGCCATAATTCACATCAAACAATGCTAAATACATGAATCATACCCCAATTCAAGCCTAATGAAACTAACAAATTCCAACTTCTACATTCGATGCCGAAACCTATCAAATAGAGTCCGATTGACCTCAAATTTTGCACACAAGTCATAAATGACATAAAGGACCTATGAAGATTTTCAGAACTGGATTGCGACCCTGATATCAAAAGTCAACTCCTCGGTCAAACTTTTCCAAAAATCTTCTATTTTCCAACATTCGCCAAAATGCGTTGAATTGTCCTACTGTAAAGGCTTGCCTTAGGCAAATCCCACATTGGTATAGGCGAATCCCACATTGGTTGGAGAGGAGAACGAAGAGTGCCTTGTAAGGGCTTAGATACCTCTCCCTTGTAGACGCGTTTTAAAACCGTGAGGGGCTAAGGTTCCAAAGCGGACAATTTCTACAAGCGGTGGCCTGGGCTGTTACAGTTGGTATCAGAGTCGGTGCCGGGCCGGTGGTGGGGCAAACCCAGTGGTGGGGCAAACCTCAGCGAGGACGCTGAGTCCCAAGGGGGGGTGAGTGTAAAGGCTTGCCTTAGGCAAATCCCACATTGGTATTAGGCGAATCCCACATCGGTTGGAGAGGAGAATGAAGAGTGCCTTATAAGGGCTTGGATACCTCTCCCTTTTAGACGCGTTTTAAAACCGTGAGGGGCTAAGGCTCCAAAGCAGACAATTTCTACAAGCGGTGGCTTGGGCTGTTACACCTACGGACTTCCTTTTTCAAATCCGGACATACACCTAAGTTCGAAATAACCATACAAAGCTATAGCAACTCTCGGAATTCCATTCGACCCTCGGATCAAATTCTCGCCTAACAACCGGAAATCGCCAAAATACTAACTCCACCAATTCAAGCCTAATTTTACACCGGACCTCCAAAACCAATTCTGATCACACTCCTAAGTCATAAATTATCTCCCGAAACTAATCGAATTGTCAGAATTTACATCCGAGCCCTCTAACTCATAAGTTAACATCCGGTTGACTTT
Source organism: Nicotiana obtusifolia (assembly GCA_002018475.1). Taxonomy (NCBI): domain Eukaryota; kingdom Viridiplantae; phylum Streptophyta; class Magnoliopsida; order Solanales; family Solanaceae; genus Nicotiana; species Nicotiana obtusifolia. Next base: position 14,122 of record MCJB01038823.1, read on the forward strand.
TACAAATTAAACCTTCTTGAAAGAGACTAAGTGTCTCATTTCTTACCAAATCTACTCCGAACGCAAACCATTCAACGTGATTACATAAAACACGGATAACGAAGCATAATAAAGCAAAAATGGGGAAAACGGAGTGGTAACTCACGAGACGACTAGCTGGGTCGTCACAATCTAAAAGTTAAGATTCCATACCCTAGTTTTTAATTTTGAATTTGGGGTGGAAGATGGTTAATGGAAAGTATGAATCTTGGGTGTGGGGGTGTTACTTATGTATGCATGTACTATCAATGGTGTTATAAAGATCATTGAACTAGTATGGGTGAACTCTTGGTGTTGAGTTGGTTGTGGGGTGAAGGAAAACGTGTAGAAGGACCTTGTAAATAATTTGCACATATAGTGTTTGATAAAATGCTCAAATGAGTTGGACCATGAAATTCTTCCTAATTTTGGTTCAATTTTGTTATGTTTCTAAACAAATTGAACTTGCTGAGATTTAAGGAATATTGTAGTAATTTAATAAAGCTCAAAGCGAGGTATGTTGGCTAAGCTTCTCTCTTAGTATTGAATTCCCACGTTGTTCTTGTAAAACCCGTGATGCTTATTATAAATTGAATTAATACGAATAAACATTGTGTCTAAAAGATATATACTCAATATGTATTCCAAAAGTTCCTGTTATGTTATGTGCTATTTGAAAATGTGCTCGAACCATGGGTTGCGTATCTAATTTTTATAACTTCAAGTCCTCGCTCAAATGAAAGCTATTAGGCCAGATTTGGTATGAAATCTCAATGTGCTTAACATTCGTATTTGCACATGTGGACTTAAAGTCTTGAATAGAAATGCTTTGGTGTTGATAACCTGTGCTGATGTTTGAAAGTGAAAGAAGCGAGTGTGAGAAGTAGAAATGTGGTCATAGTGCCAAGAATGAGAAATACATTTGTGGCCAATAGTGCCAATGAAATGAAAGAATGTGTGAACATTATGAGATGAGTTTTAACTCCTCTATATAAGAATGGCAGTGATGTCCTATGATCACCCGTGGCTAGTACGAGTAAGTGATAATATGAACACGAACTGTGGTCGTCTGTGAAAATGAGAATCATGAGGCATTGTATGTTCCACGAGTTTCAACTATAGTTGTGTGCTTCGGAAATAATGAATGTAAATGACATTAAATGTTAAGTCACCGAGAATCAAGAACTTAGCTAGTGACCTTAAGATGACAAAGAGGTATATAATTAGGTGGAAAGAGACGTTCTATGTTAAGTGATGATAAACCTTGAGAAAAGAAATTGGGTCTATGTACCAATGAAACCTAGTTAGTGATTTTCCATGCATGTGTTAATGTAATGAGCTATGTTCCTCCATGATGAGCATGAACATGAAGTGGTACAATGATCCGGGAACTTACGACCTTAAAAGTAGCGTTAATCATGTCGCTTCAGTTTATATATGCTTATGTGCATAAAGATATGTTATGAACCCTATGGACGGTCTATGAAACGCATAGGTGTAATGTATATGTGATCCTAGGGATGGTCTATGAAACGCATAGGTGTATTGTTTATGGAATCCTATGGACGATCTACAAAATGTATAGGTGTATAATATGAATGAATCCCTATGGACGGTCTATGAAACACATGGGTGTGTAATATAGATGAAACTATATGGACGTTCTATGAAACGCATAGGTGCATAATATAATATGTGGAATCCTATCGACGGTCTATAAAACACATAGGTGGGAACAATCACAAGGACTCCCGGCAACGGAACAATCAATCATAACAACTCCCAACAAGGGAAAAAGGTACAGCAAAACCATCACCATGGCCAAAAAGGGGGGGGGGGAACTCAGCTATAACCAACCCAAACTTGATTCCTATTCGTGCTCAATCAAAGTTAATACATCAATTACAGTCAAAATCCTACTACTAACCTCCCAACCCAATTATCATTTTATTAAACCTAGACACGACGCTGTTATTGTGGCACCGGACCCCTTAAACTTCTAACTAACTCCTAAGACACTACCCATGACTTAGACACTAAACCCCTTTTTGACTTCTAACAATTTCTTATTCAACTAATCCATCTAACAATATAAATTACACCGAATAGAAGATACATAACCTATAATCAAGAGGAAAAATCATAATGATAAAATCATATGGTAGGCGTACCGCCCGCCCTCACTTCACCATATCTTGTGGCAGGCGTGCCACCCCCTCCCACTTATATCACAGCAATATCATGGATAATATTCAGAAATTAGAACAATAATTGCACAACAATTATCAATATACGACCCACGGTCATGCTCGACACAAATGTATAGGTACTCGTCACCATACCTATACATTGTACTCAACAAGAAGCAAATTAGCAAATAGGACAAAATTTCTAATCCCTCAAGCTAAGGTTAGAACAACCACTTACCTTGCTTTGCTTCTAAATTCAAGGTTTCCAATAACTTCAAATCCTTGCAACACTCAAAACCACAAGCCTTCAAGCCTCAAACTCGTCTGAAATTTTTGGTACTGTTCCAGAACGAAATTAGCAGCATTTTGTGCTAGGGTTTTGGGGTTAGAAAGTGGGAAATTTCATAATTGGTGTTGGGGTTTGAAGGGTGTGATTCCACGGTTGTCTTTTAGCGTATTTGGAGCTATTTTTTTAATGGTTTTCCAGCTGGGTTTTGGTGGGTTTAGACGGGGAGAGCTGGGTTGGTAATTGGAGGTTGATAGCTATGTGATAGAGTTGTTTTTCATGGAATTTGGGGTTGTTTACAAGATGCTTTGAAAGTTGATTTGCTATGGTTTGAAGGTGGTTTTGGTGAGTTTTACAAAGGGAGTATCGAAAATAAGAGGTTTTTTTGCATGTTAGGGTTATGGGTCCCTATTTACAGTGGGTCAAAAATCGAAATGAAAATAAATTGCCAGATGACATAATGCGACCGCATTCTGGTCGCAAAAGACATATGCGGTCCGCATTTGGTCCGCATTTGGACCGCATTTCTGACACAACATTTGACCCAAAACTCTGTCTCGCTCTGCGATCCTACTGTCAGATTTGCGGTCCGCATACCTGAAATGCGGTTTGTATTCTCGTCGCATTCTCGTCGTAAAGTTTGCCCAATTTCTCTGTTCCACTTTGCGATCTAGGAAGTGGAATTTGCGGTCTGCATTTCCAGTATGTGATCCATACTGACCGCAATTCTTGACCTGGTTTTATGCCCAGGTTTTTGTTTCACTTTGCGATGCATGTGCAAGATATGCAGTTCGCATATCTGAAATGTGATCGCATATCTTGCATTTTTTTAACTTTTCGAACTCTTTTCTTAATTTATTCGATTCTTATACCTCATATCCTGCAAGAATATTAAAATTGCTCAATTACAAAGGGAAATTTACACTTAAGGCAACCAAATCTAAGCAATTAGCATCACATTTGTTCCTACGACACATTGGGCCGTTACATTCTCCCCCTCTAAAACAACCGTTCGTCCTCGAACGGACAGGATAAGGAAGTACCCGAGTCGGGGAAAAGATGTGGATAGCTGCTCCGCATATCGAACTCGGACTCCCAGGTCGATGCCTCAGGAGGCTGACCTCTCCACTGAACACGAACAGAAGGAAAACTCCTCGACCTCAGCTGACGGACTTGCCGGTCTAGAATGGCTACAGGTTCTTCCTCGTAGGACAAGTCCTTGTCCAACTGAACGGTGCTAAAATCTAGCACGTGAGTGGGATCGCCGTGATATTTTCGGAGCATGGACACATGAAAAACTTGATGCACGGCTGATAAGCTTGGCGGCAATGCAAGCCTATAAGCCACCTCCCCCACTCGATCAAGAATTTCGAATGGACCAATGAACCTAGGGCTAAGCTTGCCCTTTTTTCCAAATCTCATCACGCCTTTCATGGGCGATACTTGGAGTAATACCCGTTCACCAACCATAAAGGCTATATCCCGTGACTTACGATCTGCATAGCTCTTTTTCCTGGACTGAGTTGTACGAAGCCTTTCTTGAATGATTTTGACCTTGTTCAACGCCTCCTGAACCAGATCCGTACCCAACAACCGAGCCTCCCCCTGCTCGAACCACCCAACCGGAGTTCGACACCGGCTACCATATAAAGCTTCATAAGGAGCCATCTGAATGCTTGACTGGTAGCTGTTATTATAGGCGAACTCTGCTAATGGCAAAAATTGATCCCATGAACCTCCAAAGTCAATAACACAAGCTCGGAGCATATCCTCCAATATCTGGATAGTCCGTTCGGACTGTCCATCCTTTTTGCGGATGAAATGCTATGGTTAATTCAACCTGGGTGCCCAACTCTCACTGGACTGCCTTCCAGAATCGTGAGGTAAACTGCGTACCTCGATCCGAAATAATGGACACCGGCACACCATGAAGGCGAACAATATCCCGGATGTAGATCTCGGCTAACCTCTCGGATGAATAGGAGGCTGCCACCGGGATGAAATGTGCTGACTTGGTCAGCCTGTCAACAATGACCCATATTGCGTCGAACTTCTTCCGGGTCTGCGGAAGTCCAACAACGAAATCCATAGTGATCCGTTCCCACTTCCATTCGGGGAGTTGAATTCTCTATAACAGTCCACTAGGTTGCTGATGCTCGCACTTAACCTACTGGCAATTCAGACTCCGAGCCACATACGCCATTATATCCTTCTTCATTCTACGCCACCAATAATGTTGTCGCAAATCCCAACACATCTTTACGACGCCCGGATGAATAGAATACCTGGAACTATGGGCTTCCTTCAGAATCAATTCCCGAAGTCCCACTACTTTGGGCACACAAACTCGACCCTGTAGTCTCAAAATCCCATCATCACCTAAGGTGACCTACTTGGCACCTCCTCGTTGTACCGTGTCCCTGAGGACACACAAATGGGGATCATCAAACTACCGGTCACGTATTCGCTCTAATAATGAGGAATGAGCGATCGTGTAAGCTAATACCCGATTAGGTTCCGAAATGTCCAATCTCACTAATCGATTGGCCAACGTCTGAACATCCCAAGCAAGGGGTCTTTTACTGACCGGAATATAAGCAAGACTGCCCATGCTTGCCGACTTTCTACTTAAGGCATCGGCCACCACGTTGGCCTTTCCCGGGTGATATAAGATAGTGACATCGTAGTCCTTTAACAATTCCAGCCATCTCCTCTGCCTTAAATTTAGCTCCTTTTGTTTGAACAGATACTGGAGACTCTTATGATCCGTGAACACCTCACACGGCGCGCCATATAAGTAGTGTCTCCAAATCTTCAAGGCGTGGATTATGGCTGCCAATTCTAAATTATGCACCGGATAGTTTTTCTCATGAACCTTCAACTGCCTCGAAGCATAGGCAATGACCTTGCCCTCTTGCATCAACACGGCACCAAGCCCAATACGAGAGGCATCACAATAAACTGTGTAAGGCCCTGAGCCTGTGGGTAAGACTAACACTGGTGCCGTGGTTAGAGCTGTCTTGAGCTTCTCAAAAGTTCACCTCACACTCATCCGACCACCTGAACTGGGCACCTTTCTGGGTCAACTTGGTCATCGGGGCTGCAATAGATGAAAACCCTTCCACGAACCGACGATAGTAGCCTGCCAGTCCCAAGAAACTCCGGATCTATGTGACTGATGCCGGCCTAGGCCAGTTCTTGACCGTCTCAATTTTCTTCAGATCAACCTGAATGCCCTCTGCCGATACAATATGACCCAGAAATGTAACCGAATTCAACCAGAATTCACATTTCGAAAACTTAGCATACAACCGACTATCCGTCAACGTCTGAAGAACCGCTCTAAGATGTTGTTTGTGCTCCTTCTGGCTGCGGGAATATACCAGGATGTCGTCGATGAAGACTATCACGAACGAATCCAAATAAGGTCTGAACACTCGGTTCATCAAGTCCATAAAAGCCGCTGGGGCATTTGTCAACCCGAATGACATAACAAGAATTCATAATGCCTGTACCGAGTGCGGAAAGCTGTCTTAGGGACATCGGATGCCCTAATCTTCAACTGATGGTAGCCAGATCTCAAATCGATCTTTGAAAATACCCTAGCACCTTGGAGCTGGTCAAACAAATCATCGATCCTCGGCAATGGGTACTTATTCTTGATGGCAACCTTGTTCAACTGTCGGTAATCAATGCACATTCTCATTGACCCGTCCTTCTTTTTAACAAACAACACGGGCGCACCCCAAGGTGAAACACTGGGCCTAATGAGACCCTTCTCGAGCAAATCTTGCAACTGCTCTTTCAATTCCTTTAACTCTGGCGGGGCCATGCGACATGGCAGAATAGAAATGGGTTGAGTGCCCGGAGCCACATCAATGCAAAAGTCTATATCCCTGTCGGGAGGCATCCTCGGCAGGTTAGAGGGGAAGACCTCGGGAAACTCACGGACCACGGGCACTGACTCAATAGAGAGGACCTCAGCACTGGAATCACGAACATGAGCCAGATAAGCCAAACACCCCTTCTCGACCAAGCGCCGAGCCTTCACATAAGAGATAATATTACGGGTGGAATGACTAGGAGTCCCTTTCCACTCTAAACGGCGCATACTCGGTAAAGCTAAGGTCACAGTCTTGGCATGGAAGTCCAGGATGGCGTGGTAAGGTGATAACCAGTCCATCCCCAATATGACATCAAAATCAACCATGTCTAAAAGCAATAAATCTACACGAGTCTCAAGACCCCCAATCACTACGACACAGGAACGATGGACTCGATCTACCACGATGAAATCACTCGCCGGGGTGGACACATGTACAGGAGCACTCAATGAATCACTAGGCATGACCAGATACGTTGTAAAGTAAGATGAGACATAGGAGTAAGTAGACCCCGAATCGAATAATACTGAAGCTTCTGTATCACAAACCAGAATTTTACCTGTAATCACAGCATCTGAAGCCTCAGCCTCGGGCCGTGCTGGGAAAGCATAACATCGGGGCTGGGCCCTACCACCCTGACCTACATCTCTAGGACGGCCTGCTGCTGGTTGGCCCCCACCTCTGACGACCTGAGCTCCACCTCCGGTACCCCTACCTCTATCTCTAGAACCTCTACCCCCACCTCTAGCTAGTTGGGCGGGCTGCGGAATATTTGGTGCCTGTGCCATAGCACGAGGATCCTGGTGTGGAGAATTTCTTAAAGCTTGTCGACAATACTTAGCAATGTGCCTTGTGTCGCCACAAATAAAACAAGCCCTCGGCGTTGACCCTGAACACTCTGAAGTAGTGGTGCACTGATGGGTTGTTGATCAAGATACTGCATCTGAGGACCGCGGTTACCTGAAGCACTGTGGGAGCCCTGAAGGGCTGACTAAAAGGGCCTTGGAGGATGGCCTCTACCATATGAATCACTGCTTCCAGATGAAGCACCAATGAATCTGCCGGAATGATGGGGTCTCTTATCCGACCCATGACCACCTCCATGTGACAAAACCATCTCGACTCTGCGGGCCACATTGACCGCCTCCTGGAATGTAATCTCACTACCAGTCTCCCTAGCCATCTGAAGGCGAATCGGCTGAATGAGACCGTCAATAAATCTCCTTAGCCTCTCCCTCTCTGTAGGAAGTATGATGAGAGCATGTCGAGCCAAGTCGATGAACCTGGACTCATACTGGGTAACTGTTATGGACCCCTGTTGAAGGCGCTCAAACTGCCTCCGATAAGCCTCTCTCATAGTGACGGGGAGAAACTTTTCCAGAAACAACTGTGTAAACTGTTCCCAAGTTAAAGGTGGCAGACCGGCTGGTCTAGTCAAGCAATAATCCCTCCACCAAGTCTTGGCGGATCCAGACAGGAGAAATGACGTGAAGTCTACCCTGTTGGTCTCAACAATACCCATATTCCTGAGGACCTCGTGGCAACTATATAGGAAGTCCTGAGGATCCTCCGAAGAAGCACCGCTGAAGGTAGTAGTCAAGAGCTTGGTGAACCTATCCAGTCTCCACAAAGCATCAGTGGACATGGCCGCCCCATTGCCGGCCTGAGCTACTGCTTCTGGCTGAACCATCGTAGCTGGCTGAACTGCTTGGACCTGAGCTTGGGGAGCTACTTGCTCTGGAGTACGAGTAGCCGTGCTCTAAGTTCCTTCCCCAGCCTGAGGAGTGGCCGGTGCTACAGGAAGTAAGCCCGCTCTAGTGACATTCTCCATGAGGCCCACCAACCGGACCAAAGCGTCCTGAAGGACTGGGTAGCAATAAACCCCTCAGCGACCTGAGCTGGGCCCACCGGAACTGCTAGGGCCGGAACCTCCTCGTCGAGATCAATCTGAGGTTCCACCCTTGGAGTGGCTGCATGAGGCTGAGTCCTGCCCCTGCCTCGACCCCAAGTACGACCTCGACCTCGCCCTCTGCCCTGTGTGAAAACTATTGCTGGGGGCCCAGGCTGCGGAGCGGTAGATGAGGAAGCGCGTGTTCTCGCCATCTGCGAAAGAATAGAGTAGGAATCCAATTAGTATTTAAGAGGCAAACCGCACGACAAGAATGAACAAAAGTGGAGTCTTTTCCTAACTCTATAGCCTCTGGGGGATAAATACAGACGTCTCCGTACCGATCCCTCAGACTCTACCGAGTTTGTCTGTGAACTGTGAGGCCTTTGTAAACCTAAGGCTCTGATACCAACCTGTCACGACCCGGATTTGCCACCCTCAGGAGTCGTGATGGTGCCTAATAGTGAAAGCTAGGCAAGCCAATCAACCGGATTATTTACCCTCTTTCTACTTACGATATGAATTAAATTTCATACTTTACAAAACATCACTAATACGAAATACCTTACAAACTACCCAAGATCTGGCGTCACAGTTTCACAGTCCGTCTAAGAGTACTACAAACAAGGTTCTGAAGAAATAACAAAACACTGTTTCTGAACTACATAGAAGAAACAGGTACGAGAAAAGGACAGGAGACTCCAAGATCTACGAACGTCTGCGGAATTACCTTGGGTCGCCTGAAAATCGAGGCTGGAAAGCCTCCTACTGATCGAAGCCTGCGGCACTGGGATCTGTACAAAAGAGTGCAGAGTGTAGTATCAACACAACCGACCCCATGTACTGGTAAGTGCCTGGCCTAACCTCGGCGAAGTAGTGACGAGGCTAAGACCAGACTCCAAATAGACCTGTGCAGTTATAAACATACATGCATCTACAGCAGAAAATAGAGATACATAGCAATGTAACTAGAGAAAGGAAAGCATACATCGGGACAGCAGATAAATAAAGTAAAATGAATTACCAATGAATAAGAAAGAAAACGGCGATTCAGCCTTTAACACAGATAAAATGAAACGCAAGTAAAATGAAATGCAATCCACCTTCCTCCGGTAACCTCTTGTTGCAGGCGTGCAACCCGTTCCCACTTACAGCAACCTCTTGTGACAGGCGTGTTACCCGCTCCCACTTACATCACATCTCGTGGTAGGCGTACCACCCGCTCCCACTTATAATATATTCCTATGGTAGGCGTACCACCCGCTCCCACTTGCGTCATATCCTGTGGCAGGCGTGCCACCCGCTCCCACATACAATATATCCTGTGGTAGGCGTACCACCCGCTCCCACTTACGACATCACAACGATCACAAGAAGTCCCGTCAAGGGAACAATCAATCATAACAACTCCCAACAAGGGAAACAAGTAACCGCAAAACCATCACCCTAGCCAAGGGAGGGGGGGGGGGAACTCAACTATAAACAAACCACACTTGATTCCTATTCAGCTCAACAAAAGTTAATACATCAATTACAGTCAAAATCCTACTACTAACCTCCCAACCTAATTATCATTTTATTAAACCTAGACATGACGCTGCGGTTGTGGCACCGGACCCCTTAAACTTCTAACGAACTCCTAAGACACTACCCATGACTTAGACACTAAACCCCCTTTTTGACTTCTAACAATTTCTTATTCAACTAATCCATCTAACAATCTAAATTACGCCGAATAGAAGATACATAACCTATAATCAAGAGGAACAATCATAATGATAAAATCATATGATAGGCATACCGCCGCCCTCACTTTACCATATCTTATGGCAGGCGTGCCACCCGCTCCCACTTATATCACAACAATATCACGGATAATATTCAGAAATTATAACAATAATTGCACGAAAATTATCAATATATGACCCACGGTCAGGCTCGACACTAATGTATAGGTACTCGTCACCATACCTATACATTGTACTCAACAAGAAGCAAATTAGCAAATAGGACAAAATTTCTAATTCCTCAAGCTAAGGTTAGAACAACCACTTACCTTGCTTTGCTTCTAAATTCAAGGTTTCCAATAACTTCAAATCCTTGCAACACTCAAAACCACAAGCCTTCAAGCCTCAAACTCGTCTGAAATTTTTGGTACTGTTCCACAACGAAATTGACAGCATTTTGTGCTAGGGTTTTGGGGTTAGAAAGTGGAAAATTTCATAATGGGTGTTGGGGTTTGAAGGGTGTGATTCCACGGTTGTCTTTCAGCGTGTTTGGGGTTAATTTTAATGGTTTTCCAGTTGGGTTTTGGTGGGTTTAGACGGGGAGAGCTGGGTTGGTAATTGGAGGTTGATAGCTATGTGATGGAGGTGTTTTTTTTCATGGAATTTGGGGTTGTTTACAAGATGCTTTGAAGGTTGATTTGCTATGGTTTGAAGGTGGTTTGGTGAGTTTTACAGAGGGAGTATCGAAAATAAGAGGATTTTTGCATGTTAGGGTTATGGGTCCCTATTTATAGTGGGTCGAATATCGGAATGAAAATAAATTGCCAGATGCCAAAATGCGATCGCATTCTGGTCGCAAAACACATATGCGGTCCGCATTTAGGCCGCATTTCTGACACAACATTTGACCCAAAACTCTATCTCACTCTGCGATCCTACTGTCAGATTTGCGGTCCGCATACCTGAAATGCGGTTCGCATTCTCGTCGCATTTTTGACGTAAAGTTTGCCCAATTTCTCCGTTCCACTTTGCGATCCAGGAAGTGGAATTTGCGGTCCGCATTTCTAGTATGCGGTCGCATACTGACCGCAAATTCCTGACCTGGTTTTATGCCCAGGTTTCTGTTTCACTTTGCGATGCCTGTGCAAGATATGCGGTTCACATATCTGAAATGCGATCGCATTTCTTGCATTTCTTAATTTTTTGAACTCTTTTCTTAATTTATTCGATTCTTATGCCTCATATACTGCAAGAATATTAAAATTGTACAATTACAAAGGGGAATTTGCACTTAAGGCAACCAAATCTAAACAACTAGCATCACATCTGTTTCTACGACACATTGGGCCGTTACACTTTAGGTTGTCATGGTGCATATGGGTCTCATTCCGAGCAGCCAGTATTCAGTGCACCTTCAGCTCCTATTAGTGCACCACCGCCACAGAGTTACTACGGTGGTCATTCAGGTTATCAAGGATTGTCTCTAACTCGGTAGTTAAGCCAACAAGGGATATTTTTGATTGTAGTGACGCAGGTCATATCAGGAGGTACTTTCCTAGATTGAGGAGGAGCATGCCACTTCAGAGTACTCGTGTCATGATTCCGGCACCTGTTGCTCAACCACCAGCTCATCTAGCTGGGGGGGG
>MCJB01038823.1:25779-175973 GCA_002018475.1 Nicotiana obtusifolia
GGGGGGGGGGGGGGGTCAGGCAACTTGAGGTGGGGGATAGACAACTAGAGGTGGAGACTAGTCAGTGAGAGGTCGTTCGAGAGGTGGAGATCATATTTGTGCCGCTCAGGCTCATCGCTACGCAGTTTCAACTAGACTTGAGGCGGAGTCGTCCCATGCGTTCATCACAAGTATTTTTCATGTTTGACATAGAGATGCATCAATTTTATTTGATCCAGGTTCCACTTATCCGTATGTGTCATCCTATTTTGCTTAATATTTGGATCTATCTCGTGATTCTTTGGATACTCTATGTCTATGCCTATTGGGGACTCTTTTGTGGTGGACCATGTCTATCACTCTTGTATGGTCACTATTAGGGGCTACGATACCGTAGTTGATCTTTTGTTGTTGGATATGGCAGGATTTTGAGGTTATTCTCGGTATGAATGTGCTGTTCCTGTATCAAACTATCTTGGTTTGTCACGCCAAGGCTGTGACGTTAGCCATGCCGGAGTTGCCTATGGTAGAGTGGAGAGGGACTCTTGGTCACTCCACCAGCAGGGTCATTTCATATATGAAGGCTTGGCATATGGTCAAGAACAGGTGTTTGGCGTACTTGGCTTATATCCTTGATTCTAGTGTGGAGGTTCCTTCCATGGATCCAGCTGTGGTTGTCGGGTATGCTACCCGACATATAGAACTTGAATTTTTTGTGAGATTTAGGTTGAGTAAAGTTCCCTCCCTCTTTAACCTCTACCTTATTCCTAGTCTTTCCAAGTGATGGAGACTGCTTGACTTCAGTTTTTACCTCTTTACTCTTACTCTAAGAAGATCTCCAAGTAGTTCTATATCTGTTCCAGCTAGTAGAGGATGGCTTGTTTTGATCTCTATGTATCCTCTCTACCTCAGTGGTCAAGTGCAATATCTCTAATACATAATGGCAATACCTAGAAAATTCAATCTAATTAGCAATGTCCTTGCTCAGCCCAGTTTTAAATCGAGTCCAAATGGTTTCCTTGACGTCATCTAGGTTGACCTTCATCCTAAGCACCTCCATGGTATTGTAATCCTCTTCAACACTTCTGTGACCTTGCACCAAAGCTATGCAACTTTTTGATAATCTTTCTATGGTACTGTGAAGGTACAAATCTACCCCTCATTACTCTCTTCAACTCTTCCCATGTATCAATCGGTCTGTCTCAAAGCCTTCTAAGATCAAGTTCAGTTCTTTCAAGCCAAGCAAGGCATATCCCTTTAATTCAGTCACCGCCATTTGAAATTTCTTCTCCTCTGAGTAGTTAGTAACTATGTAAATCCTTTCCACTTTTGCTTCCCACTCCAAATATGCATCTGGTTCACTCGTTCCCTCAAAAGGAAGAATTTTCATATTAATGCTACCGAAGTTTCCATCAACCCTATCATATCGGTAGTGTTGATTCCGTTATCGCATTCCAAATCCTCTGCCATGCCTAGCTCATCTCCTACCCCCTCTCAAGCCTTGACGACCATAATAGATATAGTCATCAAAATCATCATCTTCAACTTCTTCAAATAGGTCATATTATGGAGGTACCTAAATTGTGGAGGATCCTTCCTCAAATCTTGAGGTGGACCTTGATGTATTATAGGTGTCGGAGTTACTAGTATTTCCTTATTAGCCCTCTCCATGTTTTCTACCTGCTAAGTCAAATGTATTGTTGCATCACAACTTGCATTTTCATTCGTTCCTTCAGCCTGAGCTGGTGTTTTATTGCCATTGGTGCTATCCTTAATGCCAGACTTTCTCTCACAATTATGAGTTCTCGCTTTTCACTCGTATATAATCTTTGCCTACCTCCTTGGAAATCCTCAAAGTTCAAGCTCAACTCACGAATCACCTATCCTAGAATTAGTTTTGTTGAAAGTAATTTATGAGTGGAGTTTATGTAATCAAGAACGGACTACAGGCAGGAGCAAAGAATTTTCTATGAATATAACAAGAAAATTATGAATGAATTGGCACGATAGAAATCATCTGTTTCAAATATTAAGAGCAATTTAATGCGAATTAGCACTAGTTCGTTCTTAGCAAGATTCCTCAATGAATCGTTCTACCCAAAAATTAATCTTCTCACCACAATCAACAAAAACACTTCAATTATGTCACGCCCCAAACTAGGGGAGGCACGACTGGCACTCGATACTATATTCGATCGAGTTAGCCACTAAACATACTAGCTAACTAAACTTGGGGCCCAATAGATCGGGCAGCACAACATTTGAAATACTAAGCCTGGACCATTAAGGCCATGACCTGAATAACAATAAGCCATATAAACAAAGGTAGACGAGCCAAAATAATAAAGTACTAGCTGGCCGACAAGGCCGCGATTGGAGACATACATGCCTACACACACATATACATGCCAAGCCTATGCGCTGGAAACTGAAAGCTACAAAAAGAAACCCAAGATACTGTGTCCACAATAGCCTCTAAGAGCGTCATAAGTACTGTCGAGTATAAATATGCAGCTTATATGCACCTATAAACAGTTCATAATTGAGTTTAAATCGGCAGATTTGCCATGTAACCCTAACTTGACGAAACGTCCGTAGAACTTTGTAAAAACGATCATAAAAGAGTCCCAAGATGATAACCTTGGAAAACCAAGTATAAAACCTAAAGAACCAGCAAGGATATCAAATTCGTATCTTCTAAGAATAGCTCCAAACACAGCTAATAGAAGGGGGAAACGATTGCAAGGCGTAGAGATTGCGTTTCTAGGCACGGGGTAGAAATCGTTAAAAACGCACCTTAATCGCTCAAGGATACCATGGAGACTTCTCTTAAGCTTTCTTACTGTTTTTAGAACGAAAATGAAATGTTTTTAGGTCTGAAAATCGAATTTGCCGACTTATACTACTTGCTTGACCCGACCCGGTTCGCGACCCAATTTCAGCCCGGATAGTCTGTAGTAAAACGGTCATAACTTTTTACTCCGATGTCGATTTGATGTGAGGGTTTTTTTCTTGCAAACTAGACGCGTGGACTTTCGATTCGGGAGGTTGTGGGTCCCATAACTCTTTATATATTGGGAGAAATGGTCTGATACATTTGACCCAAAGTTTAGAAAACTTATTAGAGAAATTTATGATAACTTTCGCCGACTCTTATTTCGCCACTTGCTTGACTCCAAAACTTAATATGGGGTATCTCACAAATTATTATTTTTTTTTTCTAAACACAAGAACAACTTTTTCTTTTTTTATGTAACTTGACTACAGTTTAGTCAAAACAAGGACTATACTTTATTTGTCTTTTTTTTTTTTTTTTGTAAATTCATATATTGATTTCAAGAATGGAGAACGTGGATCTGTTATAACAATACCCGAGCCTTCTCTCTAGTACCAACAAATACGATCCAAGATAAGCAAAAACAACACAATATGAAAACAACAATAATTGAAGAAAAATTAATCATACGTTTGATTAAGTTAATCAAAAGTAGTCTGAATAATAAACTATAGAAAAAAATCTAGATCCCTAAGTGAAGTCTCAAGCAACAATCAAAAAACTATATGATTGCCCAAGAACAACAAAGTAGAAACCCTAGAAATAAAGAAAGGTGAAGAAGATTACCCTCGAGAACCAAATTCTTGAAAATAAGCAATCCAAATTTGAACTCGAACCAAGAGGTTCCAAATCTCTCTCAAGAGTTGTTGTATTTGAAAATATCCTAAGTGGATAATGAAATAACCCTTGACTATTATAAATACCCAATGGGTAAAATAGAAAATGTTCCAAAGTTAATTTTGTGACAAAAACTCGCCACGCCAAACCGTAACCTCAACTGTAACCCAAAGCGTAACACACAACTGAACCATTTCGAAGTCCAAAAGCTTATTTTCTTCAAATCTTCAGGCCCCTTTTGAATCATAGCCAATGGTTGGTGAAACTGTGTCACACGGCTTGGCGTGGGGTCTTGATTCTTCAATTCCCAAGACTCCAAACATGGTGTTCTTTGCATGAATCCTCCAAGTGACTCTCCAAATATCTTCTAATCAATTGTTACAGATCATGCAGCTTCTTAATGTGCATTTCTCGGGAGTTCTTGGACTTAGAGCGAGTCAACAGTCAACTAGATAATTCGGTGTCATCATCAATATTCTCTGCTCTACTTGGGATATCTGGGATCGAATGACTCTCGAAGATACGTACAGATATCTCTGTACCGATCCGCAAGACATTTATAGACATGCTTATGACCCGTGAGACCTAAGAAACCTAGTTCTCTCATACCAACTTATCACGCCCAACAAATCGTACTGGAGTAGTGGCAGCGCCTAACACCGATTGCTAGACAAGCCATCAATCAATCAATTAGCAGAAACAAACCTAAATAACAGTATTAAATAATATCAGTAGCGGAATAATCATGAATAACTGAGGTCAATAATATTAATACAGCTCAAAACCATTCCACGACCTAGTGTCATCGAGTACAAGAGCGCTACAAAGTTTAAACACAGAGTCTGATCTCAAAATATAGTATTGTCTGGAAGATAGAACAACAATAACATTTACTAAGAGAAAAGGGACTTCAAGGCCTGCAAATGAAAACAACAGCTTCCTCAAAATCTCCAAGAACTGGTAATGGTGTCACTCCTTAGCAATCACCTCTCTCGGGAGCACCTGGATCTGCACAAAAAGTGCAGACCATAGTATGAGTATAACCGACCTCATGTGCTAAATAAGTAACAAGCCTAACCTCGGGCTGAAAGTAGTGACGAGCTCAGAAAGATCCAATATTTAGTTCTGATAGCCAATAACGATGATAACTGTATAATAGCAAAATGAATGGAAAGACATAATATCAAGTTCGACCTTTTCACAATAAGAGAAAATATAAGCATGCTTTTCAAGAATATCAGTCAAGGCGTAAATGCTTCCACTGATATCACCTAAACATGGTTTTATCAGTTTAACTGTCATTCCAATTTCAATACATCAAGAGACATCAATTACCAATAAGCACGAGGGGAGAAATACAACCCTATACCTGCATGATAAGTATACATGCCAAAATAACCAATATCGTAGTTAAATCATCAAGCACATCAAACCGCAACACATGGATAGTGGCTAGATCAATCACCTTTCAACCATCCCACACACCAACACTCAGCACTTTACAGGTGCCTAACAGAAGTCCCTCACCAAGCACATAAATGACTCGTGTGCCTGTACCCACAAGTTAATACCTGACTCTAAAGGGGTAGGTCCTAGCAAGTGCTGATCGGGTCTATGTCAATGATCAATATCACTTAGTCCAGCCTCCCGCACGAGTCACCTCATGAAATATACCACCTAGCCTATTGCGGGGCCTAGCATATGCGTCGGCTCACTATCCGTATTAAATCGGCTCTATGGTCCAACATCAGTCATCAAACGCTCAAGTATCAAATATTCACATCTCAGAGTGCTCAGGTCACACATATAAGGTCATCAACAACATGTGAAATAATAAATAAAAATTGCTCAGAAACTGAGATATAATACATGAATGTAACATCATCACTGAGAATATGATTATAATTAAGGAAAATAGCTCACTATATCAAGAATATCCCTATCATGTCTCAAATACATAATCACATAGCTGAGACATGATTCCTAAAATGAATAATAGCTCACATAGTCATACAAGTAAAGAAAACATGGAAATAATTAGGCATGATAGCAAAACAAGGCACATGATAGCCTAGTGTCTACACGGATCATGAATAACCATGGTGTATGCACATACGCCCAGCACCTAGCACGTGCGCCACCCCTAACATATCTCAAATATCATACCCAACGAGAAAATTACCCTCAAACCAAGTTTAGACATGGTACTTACCTCAAAGCGCGTGAATCAATATACAAAAAGCCCTTCCCACGTGAATCGGCCTTCGATTGGCACGAATATAGTAAAAAATTACTTAGTAACATCAAACACAACTATAGAAACTGATTCCAGAAAATGATGCTCCAATTTTATCAAATTGTACAAAGCCAACCAAAAATTAAACCCGAGCCCACACCCTAGAACTCGACAAAAGTAAAAAAATCCCGATCACCCACTTCAATAGGAGTCCAACTATACAAGATTCATCAAAATTTGACTCTGAATCGTGGTTTCAAAACTCAATTATTCCTTTTCCAAAATATCTCAAAAAACGCAATTTTCTCTATTTGATTTCGTCAACAAAAGTAAAAATCAAGGATAAAATCACGAAAAATAATCAAATCCGAGTTAGAAGAAGTTACCTAATCCAAGTGGGTGAAACTCAGCTCAAAAAATTGCCTATATCATAGATCCCAATTTCAAAATATGATAAATGAAGCCAAACCCTCGAATAAAAATGCTTTGTCCAGCAATTATCACTTTTGAGGCCCAACTGTCCCTCTGCGGCACCGCGTCAGCGAACAAACCCGCAGATGCAGAAACCACATAAGTCTCCCACATTCCGATCTAAGGATACCAATCCGTTTATGCTGATCCGGTTTTGCAGACTCCTCTTATCCCTGCAATGCGTGCTTCTACGACCTCACGTCCACTTATGCGGACTTGTACTGATGTGCCGAAGAATTTCGGCACATTTGATACTAATTGCTTAGATTTTAGCTTGTTTTAAATGCAATTTCCCTTTGTACTTATGTACTTTTAGTATTTTTGCAGTGTATGAGGCGTAAGGACCTAAGAGCATGGAAAAGAGTTCAAAAAGCCACAAAAAGACAAGAAAAGAGTAAAAAGGCATCGCAAATGTGGATATGCTATCGCAAAACCCACATGCGAGCCGCATATTTCACAGCGAGATTGCAGATCAAAACAGATTTCTAGACAAAGTTCAACGTAAAAAATGTGGTCTCATTTACGATCGCATAACCTGTTGCGAGCCGCAGCAGTAACCGCAAACTAAACATGAAATCTACTGAAGGAAGAAAATGCGATGCAAGATGTGGTCGCATTTCTACATTGCTAACCGCAAACCATGAATGCGGTGAAGAAGAAGCTAGGGTTACAATTTGCGATAGCCATATCAAAAATGCGGACCGCATGTCTGTTATGCGACAAAAATATGGTCGTATACTCAACCTAAAAGGGCAGTTTTGTCCGATTTTTGTCCTGATTTTTGGCCCTCTATAAATAGATTTATCGGGGTTTTGTGGGCTCTATCTTGTCTGACGTTAAAGGTACAATACAAGGAATTAATATTTCTCTCTTTTGGAAGCTTTTGGGTCAAGAGTCTTTCACTTTGTAAGCTTTATGGCATTTAATATTCTCTTGCTTTTGTATTTTCGTATGAGTAGCTAACTTTAAATACTAAGGTTGTGGACCCTAAATGGGTGTTATGTTAATGGGTGCTTAACATTGAATATATATATATATATATATAATGGTTGGTCGATATTTATTTACTTCTCATTCTTCATTTATTGTTGGTGGTTGCAAACATTAACAAGTGCCATTAAATTCTTGCTTTGCTTGGGAAAGTGCGGTAGAATTTGGTAGAAGTAAATACCAAAAACTCAAGGCTTTAAACCTTACTTAATAAAATCGCTTAGGAATAAGTGGGTTTTATTTGGCATAAATTGATTGTTCTTAATTGCAACTCTTTTATATTTGAAAAAATCATAAAGAGGAAATACTACCTAACTATTGGAAAACATTGAGTAGTCATTTAGACATCATTTGCATATCAAAAGGACCTTCCATTAGAAATATATCATATTAACACCGGTAGCATTACACTTCATTAATGGGGACATAACCTTGGTTTCTTTAATCAAATTATCTACATTCTCAATATTTCAATTAGCGATCACCTAAAACCAAACTCAATTCATACTCTTGTTACCATTAATACATACTCTTTTTACGGTTAACTGGATAGAATTAGGACTTTAGTCTTGTAACACACTAGTCAAGTAACCTTTTCACACCTATTCCCTGTGAGATTCGACCCCAACCTTGTTGGTTTATTATATTTGACATCCTATTTATTAAAGTGTAATTTGAGCGTATCAAATTTTGGCGCCGTTGCCTGGGAATACGGTTTTGAAATTACTAATTAGTGTGTGCTTTACTATAGGTCTTATTCTATTCTATAGCACTTTGCTTGTTTTGCTTGGTGTTGATAGGAAAACATGTCTGAATATGGTGAAGACGTGGAGGCATAAATCGAAGAAAATCCTTTTGCGGATATCGAGGAGTACATTGAGGATACAAATGCTATCGTACCTCCGGCCGTTGGCGCTGCAACTTTCAAGGTGGAACACAGTTTAATCCTTATGCTCAAAGCGGAGGGGTTTTTCAGGAATTCCACTGATGATGATCCAACACAACATCTTAGAAACTTCTTGGGTGTGTGTGCAAGGCATAAGTAGAACAATGTCTCTGATGATGCCCTAAGGTTGAGATGCTTTAAGTACTCTCTAGCTGGGGACGCAAGGAAATGGCTTCAAAATCTTCCACCAAACTCCATTCATTCCTAGCCCGAACTTGTCCTAGCCTTCTTGTCTAAATGGTTCTCGCAAAGTAAGAAGTCTGAGCTCCGGGATAAAATCTTCCTTTTCAAGCAAGTACCGGGAGAACATCTACATGAGGCATGGGATCGTTTCAAATTATATTTGGTGAGGTCTCCCAACCATGATTTCGCGGATTCTATTTTGTTGGAGAAATTCTACAAGGGCTTGGATCCGATGAACCAATCTATAGCCAAGAATGCAGCTGACGGATCTTTCATGGACAAATCATTCGCAAGGGTGACACAAATACTTGACAAAATGTCAAAGCATAATCAAGCATCGCATTCCGTGGAAACCACATGTGGAATTACATATGGCTCTCCTTCCTTGAGCAACATGATCAAGGAAAATCAAGAGAGAGATCAAGTGATTGCAGGGCTTGCTACAAATGTTAACGTGTTTACAAAGATGTTCACCAAAAGCCAAACGAAGAAGGTAAATGTGGTTGAGAATGTGCAACCCGTATCAAATGAGGATTTTGAGGAAGCAAATTATGTCAACAACTCTCAAGGAGGGTATCAAAGGCAACAATACCAAGGTCAAGGACCACAAAATCAATGGAGGCTAAACCCGCAAGGGCAAGGCCACCAACAATGGCGAAATGACCAAGATGGCTCAAACCAAAAAAATTGGAACAACAACAACAACTTCTCAAACCAGAGTTCAAATCCCTATGTTCCCCCAAAGGGTCAATATTCAAATCAAGGTTCCTCAAGCGAGTCTAAGTTGGAAAGTATGCTTGAACGGGTATTGCAAAATCAAGAAAAATCCGACACTTCTATGAGGAACAGGACTGAGCTTGTTGGCTCTCATACCGCATCCACTCAAAAATTGGATATGCAAATGAGAGACCTCTCTAGGGAGCAAAATCCAAAGCAAAAGGTAACACTCCTTAGTGACACAATTGCGAACCCAAAGGGTAGTGGGAGTGGCCCAACTTCTCATGTCATGGCAAATATTACTAGGAGTGGGAAGGTACTACAAGGAGAGGGTGACCACGTGGTTGAGGTAGAAGAGTTCGAGTAAGGGGTTGAGGTTGAATAGACAAGTTTTGTCGAAATTGTGAAAATTCCGGAAGATGTGCAAGTGCAAGAAGAGAACCGGGAAGTGGTAAAGGAAAAGGCAAAAGAGACACCAAAAATTCTTCCGCCTATTCCTAGACCTCCTCCTCCTTTTCCTCAAATACTTGTAAGAAGGGTTGATGATAGCAAACTCGAGAAGTTCTATGACATTCTAAAGCAATTATCGGTAAACATCCCATTCTTGGAAGCTTTTCAAGAGATGCCAGGTTTTGCCAAATATTTAAAAGATTTGATCACCAAGAAGAGGACCACCAAGAATGAGGTGGTGAAAATGACTCACCGGGTTAGTTCCATTATTTCCACAACCACCATTCAAAAGAAAGAAGACCCGGGAGCCTTTACTATTCCATGCACTATCGGGGCGCGTGATTTTACAAGGGCCCTTTGTGATAATGGGGCTAGAATTAACTTAATGCCGCTTGCCATTTACAAACAAGCGGGATTAGGAATGCCAAGGCCAACAAGTATGAGATTGCAAATGGCCGATCGTTCCATCAAGAGACCGGTAGGAGTTGTTGATAACGTGATTGTAAAAGTGGGAGAGTTTCATTTACCCGCTGATTTTGTAATCCTTGATTGTGAGGTTGACAAAGAGATCCCTATCATCTTGGGGAGACCATTCCTAGCCACGGGAAGAGCACTCATGGATTCGAAACGGAATGAAATCAAATTCCGTGTGAATGATGAAGAGGTCACATTCCAAGCAAGCAAGGGTATTAAACTACCACACGAGTATGAAAGCATTTCGGTGATTGATATTGTTGATGAGGTGGAAGATGCAGATGAAATGAAAATGGAAGAACAATGCCTCGGTGAAGCATTGGCGGCTATTTTTGTGAACTTTGATGGTGAGGATATGGAGGGATATATGGAATCGGTAAATGCACTGGAGGGGCTTGGTTCTTACACTTATGCTCTAGCAAAGCTCTCTCTCGACTTGGAGAATAGAGCCATACCTCCCGCAAAGCCATCTATTATTGAGCCACCACAACTAGAGCTCAAACCACTTCCTCTGCACTTGAGGTATAAATTTCTTGGCTCAAATGATACATTACCGGTAATCATTTCTTCTTTGTTGAATGATGTGTAGGTGGAACAATTGTTGAAAGTCCTGAAGGAGCATAGGCAAGCCATTGGATCGACAATTACGGACGTTCGTGGGATTCTCGCGGGAATTTGCAAGCATAAAATCCAATTGGAAAGTGAGACCAAACCGAGTGTGGAACATCAACGACGGTTGAACCCGTCAATGCAAGAGGTGGTAAAGAAATAAGTCATCAAATGGTTAGATGCCGGGGTAGTCTACCCCATTGCTGATAGTTCTTGGGTGAGCCCGGTGCAATGTGTGCCAAAAAAGGGAGGCATGACCGTAATTGAAAATGAGAAAAATGAGCTCATCCCAACAAGAACGGTGATCGGCTGGAGGGTGTGTATGGATTATCAGAAACTCAACAGTGCCACATGCAAGGACTATTTTCCTATGCCTTTTACTGATCAAATGCTTGATCGGCTAGCGGGAAGGTCATTCTATTGTTTCCTTGATGGATATTCCGGCTACAACCAAATCAACAAAGCATTGGAGGATCAAGAGAATACGACTTCACTTGCCCCTATGGAACGTTTGCTTTTAGCCGGATGCCATTTAGTTTATGCAACGCTCCGGCTACTTTTCAAAGATGCATAATGTCCATTTTCTCCGACATGGTAGAGGATTTTCTAGAAGTCTTCATGGACGACTTCTCAGTGGTAGGTGAGTCTTTTGAGCATTGTCTTAACAATCTTAGACAAGTGCTTAAGAGATTTGAAGAGACCAACCTTTTTCACAATTGGGAGAAATTTCACTTCATGGTGGATGAAGGCATCGTGTTGGGGCATAAAATTTCAAAGCATGGCATAGAGGTTGACCGGGCAAAGATAGAGATTATTTCTAAGCTTCCTCCACCTACTTCCATTAAGGGTGTTCGAAGTTTCTTAAGGCATGCCAGGTTCTATAGACGCTTCATCAAGGACTTCTCCAAGATTGCAAATCCTATGTGCAAACTCCTTGAGAAGGATGCCAAATTTGTGTTTGATGAGAAATGCCTCAAAGCCTTTGAGGAGTTGAAGCAAAAGCTCACCACGACACCTATTATTGTCACACCCGATTGGTCTCTTCCTTTCGAGCTCATGTGTGATGCCAGTGGTGTAGCCATTGGGGCAATGCTTGGCCAACATCACAACAAGGTTCTTCACCCGGTCAACTATGCAAGCAAAACACTCAATGGGGCACAAATGACTTACACAGTGACTGAACAAGAACTTCTTGCTATTGTCTATGCCTTTGAGAAGTTCCAGGCTTATTTGTTGGGATCCAAGGTGATAGTGTACACAGATCATGCGGCTCTTCGCTATCTCATGGCAAAGAAGGATGCAAAGCCTCGGTTGATTCGATGGGTCTTGTTGTTACAAGAGTTTGACTTCAAAGTCAAGTATCGCAAGGGAACTCTGACTTTTTTCGACCATCAAGTGGTGGATCATTTGTCAAGGGTTGAAGAAGCAGGGAGACCAAAGGGAGATCTTGAAATCAATGATGCATTCCCGGATGAACACATATTGGCACTATCTAGCACTTTTGCTCCTTGGTATGCCGATATTGCTAACTATTTAGTTAGTGACCTTATCCCGGACGGAATGGAATCCTATCAAAAGAAGAAGTTTTTGAGAGACTGCCGGCAATACTATTGGGAGGAGTCATTCTTGTCGCGTGTTTGTGCTGACAATATTATCAGAAGGTGTGTTCCGGAAGAAGAGATTAT
The DNA here is from genome assembly GCA_002018475.1 of Nicotiana obtusifolia. Lineage (NCBI taxonomy): Eukaryota > Viridiplantae > Streptophyta > Magnoliopsida > Solanales > Solanaceae > Nicotiana > Nicotiana obtusifolia. The sequence continues at coordinate 38,193 of MCJB01038823.1, forward strand.
GCCAATTCTAAAGGCATGCCACGACTCACCGGTTGGGGGTCATCATGGAGGAAATCGAACGACGGCTAAGGTTCTTGAATGTGGTTACTATTGGCCTTCAATCTATCATGATGCTAATCAAATGGTCAAGGCTTGTGACCAATGTCAAAGACAAGGTTCAATCTCCAAGAGGCATGAAATGCCAATGCACTTTGTGATGGAGATAGAGATCTTCGACGTGTGGGGAATTGATTTCATGGGTCCCTTTGTAAGCTCTTGCGGGATGATATATATTTTGGTAGCTGTGGACTAAGTGTCCAAATGGGTTGAAGCGATCACCTTACCAAACAACGAGGCAAGGAGTGTGACCACATTCTTGAAGAAAAACATCTTCACTTGGTTTGGCACTCCTAGAGCCATTCTTAGTGATGGTGGGTCTCATTTATGTAACAAGGCTTTCAAGATTCTACTTGAGAAATATGGCGTCAAGCACAAGGTAGCCACACCTTATCATCCACAATCAAGTGGTCAAGCTGAGGTTTCCAACCGGGAAATCAAGAGCATTCTAGCAAACACTGTTAATGCAAACAGGACCGCTGGTCAAGGAAGCTAGATGACGCATTGTGGGCGTACCGCACGGCGTAGAAGACTCCTATTGGTACTTCTCCTTATCGGTTAGTCTTCGGAAAAGCTTGTCATCTGCCCGTGGAATTAGAGCACAAGACTATGTGGGCATTAAAAAGGTTGAACTTGGACTGGGCTGAAGCTGCAAATTTGAGGTTAACACAACTCAATGAAATAGAGGAATTCCGTTTCCATGCTTATGAAAGTGCAGCTGTGTACAAAGAAAGGATGAAGTTCATCCATGACAAGAAGATCTTGAAAAGAGAGTTCAAGTCGGGTGACTTGGTATTGCTCTTTAACTCAAGGCTCAAATTGTTTCCGGGAAAGCTCAAATTAAAATGGTCTGGTACATTCAACGTGGTCAATGTCTCTCCTTTTGGAGCTGTGGAACTAGCATCGGAAGATGCGCTCCGGACATTCAAAGTAAAAAGCCAACGAATCAAACACTACTTGGGCACAGATGGCGAAAAATATTTGGTGGAGCAGCTGGCTCTCAAAGATGGTCCGTGCCCGACCATTGAGTGACTCCAAAGGAACACCAACTTCGTCGTGCCGCGACGTTAAATCAAGCGCTTCATGGGAGGCAACCCATGTGTGGTAACACCTTTTTTGTTCTTTAAATTTTTAATTTTTGATAGATAGATTTACTTGAGCAATTTAAAGTGTGTGTTAGAGTGCAGGGGATTCAAAAGATCACAACACTGGGAAGGAATGCATAAAAAAAGGGAAGAAAAACCACTGCGTGAAGTTTGCTGCAAAGATGAGGTCGCATTTTCACTATGCGGACCGCATTTTGGTCGCAAACTAAAACAATAAGTTTGGCTAAAATCGTTGATCAGAATGCGACAAGGTGATGCACGTTGCGGACCGCATTTCAATTATGCGATCGCATTTTTCTTCGCATTGTTACCCCTTCAGCAAGTCAAATGAACCCACCGCATAACACTTATGCAGTCGCATAGTGTGTTATGCGGTGACTTTCCCATAGCAAAGTGTCAGGTACGTCGTTGCATTCTCTCATATCTCACTCATTCAAAACAAAACAAAACAAAACAAAACAAAACAAAACAAAAGAGAAAAAAAAAAAGAACGAATAGAAAAGAGAGGCAAACAGAGGACGAATACCCGTTCATAATCTCCATAGTGCTCGTACCCCTCTTCACTGGTATGTGTCCCTGCCCTAATTTTCCATTTTCAAGTTCACTTCTATCTTTACTGTGGTATTCGATATTTTCGTTCTGGATTTTTGATTGTGTTGTTTGTTGTAGCTGTTTGTACATATCGTGGTCGTTTCTGGGTAGAAAACATATATGGGGTGCTGGGTAGAGAGAAATAAGACCGCCATTGTTGAGGGATGAATTGAATCGTGAGAAAGAAGGCATTTGCGGCCCGTAAAATTAGAATGCAGTCCGTATTTTGGCCGCATAATTAAACCCTAGTCTTCTGAGGATGACAGACCACCCAGTTAAGACCTTGCTATCTGCGGTTTTTTCGCGATCACATTTCCCACTTTGCGGTGGAGTTTGCGATCGCATTATGTTATTTTGTTTTGTGTTGTGCGCAAATCAATTCTGCGATAGTTATGCGGTCCGCATAGTGGTTATGCGATTGCGACAAGTTTGCGTTCTGCTTAGTGCACAATCAAGATTGCAACAAGTTTGCGTTCCGCTTAGTGGTTATGCGACCGCAAAACATGTTGCATTTTTTGACTTTTTCTTTGAATTCTTCTATTTTCTTTTCACTATTGCTTACAATGTTGCTCACAATTCACCTTTGTACAGATATGGCTCCCCAAAAGCATGCAGCCTCTGCCTAGAGAAGGGTATCTTCAAGTCATCACACATCGCAGGCAAGACGATCACGGACGGAATCCAATGCGCCACGCCCCTCCCAATCTGATGAGGAGGAACTCTTGCCCTCAGTCAATCTACAGGCTGAGGCAAGAAGGAAACACGGAGACGACTTTCACCTCCTCCATCAGTGGAGGTCACTCCTCAGGCCGAGCTCCCATCGGTCCCAGCTTCAGCATCAGAGGGTGACCTCACCATCACTCAGCCGACTACCGACTCCCATAGTGCTTAGTGCGCCTCAGGGAGCCCCTTCAACTCTACTCTATGGTCATATGCATTGGGGACAATGCATGCTTTTAGTTGGGGGTGGTATCCTTGTCTATACTTTTGAAAAATAATATTAATGTCTATACTTTTTACAAGCAATTAGCCTTGTCTATATTTTTGTGACATTAGCAACTGTTGTACATATTCATGCCTTTATGTTATAAACAAACTTATGTACTCATGTGTATTTTGTTCGTGATTTTGTATATATTAGTGCTTTGTGATTTTCATACATAAGTTATGTTATCCTTGTGCATATATATATATTTTTTTTAAAACCAGCAAAAAACTAGTAGATAGTTGTCCATCTTTAGTAACTAGCAATCAATTCCCCTTGTTTTTTCTTTGTCGGGTTCTTTTCCAAGGGTGTAATAGTAGAACCAAGACAACAGAATGAAACATGTTGACCGGGTTGGTGTAATTGTCTAGTCTCAAGCATGTGTGTCTGTACATAGCCTATACCCTTCCACAAAAAAAAAAAATCAAATGTGTGAACTTGAGGCTCGCTCTGTGACTCTACATCTACCTAGAGTTATGCATGTATATATGATGAAAGCTTTGAGTTGCCAAATGTTGACTCGAGGGCTTTAAACTATGTGAACCAAACAGTTCGTGTGCCATGTGTGTGAGTTCTTTGTGTAGATAATTCTTGTGTTTGCTTCTGCCATCTAGAACTTGCCCGGTTGGTTTTTCGATGCTTATAATAATTACACTTGGTTGGAGGGATGATCTTAGGCATTCTTTGTTTTATTTGCGAAACCGCTTTAGCCTTTCAAGCCTACCATTGCATAAATAATATCACTAGTGCCCTATTTGAGCCTTTAACCTTTTCTAACCTTTTCCTTTTGTAAAATAATTCCCTCTTTTGAACCCGTTCCTCCTTGAACATTAAGAATGAGTCTAAAGGCCAAAGTTGGGGGTGTGGTGTCAAAGTGGAAATGGGTAAGGTTGTAAATTGAGTGTAGGAGCATATACCTCAAAGTGTTCATATGAAATTATTCAAGCTCCAAAACAAAAATGTGTATATATATATATATATATATATATATATATAAAGAGAGAGAAATATGTGTGTATATATATAATTATGGAGACTTGAAGAAAATTAGAGAGGTATTTAAGGTGGTTCTATATTGGGAACTAGATGCCAATGTGGCTATGGGGTTTGAAACGAAACAAAGTGCAAAAAGAAAAGAAAATGTGATTAGTTTTCAAGGAAGGTGTAGTTACTTGTATCTAAATGTTATCCGACCCTTCCCTAAACCTACATTACAAGCCTAAAAAGTCCTTATGGGATCTCCAACCGAGCGTTCTTAGAATTAAGCGACGAATTAAAATAAGGGCAAGCCTATGGTATGGTATGTTGTAACACTTGAAAAACTCTTTTCTGAGAGTGAGTGTATTTGTGAATTCGTCCCTTTTTGTTGTCATTGTTAATATTGTGATTTTGGGACTTTCTTTTTAGTGAGGGCACATAAACTGTGAGGTTGAACAAAAGTTGAGTTTTCGAGTCAAACGCAAGTGCACTCAGCTGAGGGTAGCATTTTGTCGCGTTGTCTGAGGCTCAAAGTTCACAAGTTGATTAGTTTTCCTTGTATATATTGATGGTTCAGGAAGGGTAAAAAACTCGAAGAAGCATGCTTGAAATACTAACAACAAACACCATTCATGGTCACTATTGTTTCATGTCTTGTAGATGGAGTCTAGAATAGGATAGTGTCATCTTAGTTGCTTGAGGACAAGCAAGAGTTTAAGTTGGGGGTGTTGATGTGCCGGAGAATTTTGGCACATTTGATACTAATTGCTTAGATTTTAGCTTGTTTTAAATGCAATTTCCCTTTGTACTTAAGTAATTTTAGTATTTTTTCAGTGCATGAGGCGTAAGGACCTAAGAGCATGGAAAAGAGTTCAAAAAGACAAGAAAAGAGAAAAAAGGCATCGCAAATGCAGATATGCTATCGCAAAAACCCACATGCGAGCGACATATTTCACACCGAAATCGCAGATCAAAATAGATTTCTGGGCAAAGTTCAACGTAAAAAATGCAGTGTCATCTGCGATCGCATAACCTGTTTGCGAGCCGCAGAAGTAACCACAAACTAAACATGAAGTCTACTGAAGGAAGAAAATGCGATGCAAGATGTGGTCGCATTTCTACAATGCGGACGGCAAACCATGAATGCGGTGAAGGTGAAACTAGGGCTACAATTTGCGATGGCCATGTTAAAAATGCGGACCGCATGTCTGTTATGTGACAGAAACGCGGTCACATGTTCAATCTAAAAGGGCAGTTTTGTCCCATTTTTTGCCTACTATAAATAGATTTATTGGGGTTTTGTGGTCTCTATCTTGTCTGACTTTAAAGCTACAATACAAGGCATTAATATTCATCTATTTTGGAAGCTTTTGGGTCAAGAGTCTTTCACTTGGTAAGCTTTATGGCATTTAATATTCTCTTGCTTTTGTATTTTAGTATGAGTAGCTAACTTTAAATACTAAGGTTGTGGACCCTAAATGGGTGTTATGTTAATGGGTGTTTAACATTGAATATATATATATATATATATATGTATAATGGTTGGTTGATATTTATTTACTTCTCATTCTTCATTTATTGTTGGTGGTTGCAAACATTAACAAGTGCCATTAAATTCTTACTTTGTTTGGAAAAGTGCGGTAGAATTTGGTAGAAGTAAATACCAAAGACTCAAGGCTTTATACCTTGTTTAATAAAATCGCTTAGGAATAGGTAGGTTTTATTTGGCATAAATTGATTGTTCTTAATTGCAACTCTTTTATATTTGGAAAAATCATAAAGAGTAAATACTACCTAACTATTGGAAAATATTGGGTAGTCATTTAGACATCATTCGCATATCAAAAGGACATTCCATTAGAAATATATCATATTAACACCGGTAGCATTATTAATGGGGACATAACCTTGGTTTCTTTAATCAAATTATCTACATTCTCAATATTTCAATTAGCCATCACCTAAAACCAAACTCAATTCATACTCTTGTTACCATTAATACATATTCTTGTTACGGTTAACTAGATAGAATTTCGACTTTAGTCGAGTAACACACTAGTCAAGTAACCTTTTCACACCTATTCCCTGTGGGATTCGACCCCAACCTTGTTGGCTTATTATATTTGACATCGACCGCCTTACACTATTTATTAAAGTGTAATTTGAGCGTATCATGTACCTACAGACCAAATATCACATGTGCAAAAATACCAAACCAGAACTGCCATACAACTTCAAAATCTTTCGAAACTCATCCGGAAGTACACACTATAGGCCTCTAGGACCCCATCAAATACCAGCAAAAAGTCCTAATACCTTCCACAAACCTATCCAAAGAAATCGGTATTCAAAACCCCTAAAATGAAACCCTAAAATCGACGAGAGAGAGAGAGAGAGAGAGAGAGAGAGAGAGAGTCTGGCGACGAAATAGGCGATTGAGAGGCGATTAGAGAGAAAAGCTCTTGCAGCCACCGATGGCGACACCGGCGGTGCCACCCCGGCTAGCGAACCTCCCCCCTCCATCTCCCAACCTCCCGCTACAACTCCCACCAACCCACAGCCCTCGACTACAGCCATCTCCTCAAACCTTCAACCTTGAACTCGACCTCTACTGCAAACCCTAGGTCGACTGCTCCAATCGAACCTATCCCATTCAAAAGAGCCATATTTCTGCAAGGACAGCCTTTTGTCAAATTTACAGAATCAAAAGTCGATCGCATGAATTTAATTGAAGGCCTTCAATATGCTGTCATTTGAAAGTTTTCTTATGCTTGGCCCGATATTCAAGAGCTTCGTCGCTTAATTCCTGCACAGTGTGGAATTAAAGGTGATTGCAATATTGGATTGCTCAGATATAGGCATGTACTTATTCGATTGACGTTATTGCAAGATATTATCAATTTTACATCCAAAGCAGTATATTACTTGAATGCAAAAAATGTATATGAATACCAGATGAGGACACTAATCTATGATGCTAAGTTCAAGGAAGGAGAAGAAACCTCAAAAGTGATGGCATGGATTTCATTTCCTAGTCTGCTGCCCACATACTTTGTAATGGAATGTCTGTTCTTGCTGGCATCTACTATTGGAAAGCCACTTCACCTTGATATGGCAACTATAAACAAGATAAGGCCTAGTTGTGCTCGAGTAAAGGTGCTAGTTGATCTTCAAGCTGAATTGCCAAAGAAAGTACGAATGGATATCTAAAATGAGGCTACTGGACAAATGAGAGCAGAGTGGACTAAAATCTAGTTTGATTTTATCCCTAAGTACTGCAAACAATGCAAGCTAAATTCCACCACAGGAAGAGAGGAGAGAGAGGCTCTGGCGATAGAGAGAGAGAGAGGCGACGACATCGAAGAAGCTCATCGCGAGCCATGGCGACGCCGGCCAGTACTCCGCCGGCTGGCGAACATCCTCCTCTCACTTCCCAACCTCCCACCACAACTACAACCAGTCAACAACCCCTAGATTACAGTCGTCTCATCAGAACTTCAACCCTAAACTCGCCCCCAACAGTGAGCCCTAATTCAACAGCTCAAATCGAGCCAATACCGTTCAAAAGAGCAACTTTCTTGCAAGGTCATCCTTTTGTCAAGTTTACAGAGGCCAAAGTTGATCGAATCAACATAATTGAAGGCCTTAAATATGCAGTAATTGGTAAATTCTCCTATGGGTGGCCTGACATTCAAGAGCTGCGTAGATTAATTCCTGCTTAGTGTTGAATTAAAGGTGATTATAACATTGGATTGCTTAGAGACATGCATGTGCTAATTTAATTGATGCTATGGCAAGACTTCATCAACTTTACATCGAAGGCAGTATACTATCTAAAAGCAAAATATGGATACGAGTATCAGATGAGGACTTTGATCTATGACGCCAAATTCAAAGAATTAGAAGAAACGTCCAAAGAAATGGCTTGGATTTCATGCCCTATCTGTTGCCTACTTACTTTGTTAAAGAATGTCTCTTTTCTTTAGCCTTAGCAGTTGGAAAGCCATTGCATGTAGATATGGCAACAATCAACAAAACCCGTCCAAGTTGTGCAAGAGTCAAGGTATTAGTTGATTTGGTAACATAATTACCAAAGAAAGTCCGTATGAATATCGAGAATGAAGTTACAGGGAGCATAAGAACTGAATGGGTTAAAGTTCAGTATGATTTCATACCCAAATACTGCAAGCAGTGCAAGCTGTAGGGACATGTCATGTTAGAATGCTGGAAGCTTCATCCTGAATTGCTGAATGAAAATTCTGGTGAAAAGCAAAAATTTAAGGAAAAGGCAAAAGAAGCAGAACCTTTCATGATCCTATCAAGTGGTAAAATAGTTGGCAACACGGGTTTACAATGGAAGGAGGTGAATCGAACTCAGTGCAAAGACAAAAAAATAGCAGATCAATCCAAAGGTAGATTGATATTAAAACCAGCTAATATAGATATGCAGAAAGTTCAGACAAACAACAAGTTTGCAACACTGGAAATGGAGCAGAGTAGAGCCAATGAAGGCAATCAACTTATTGTAGTTGAAGAAGCAACGAGAGGAAATACACATGCCTCAATGGTAGCACAGTTAACTTCAACTCCAGGTACTAGCAAGCCACTACAAACTACTAAGACACAAGCAGAGGTAAATGGAAATTAAGACAAAACACTAGCTACTGAAATCAAAGAATCAACAGGACATTGGGTCAACAGGGCTTTTGTCAACAGTGTCACAACAAACCAATCATGCCAAGAGATCATGACACCTGAGGTGAATGTGGCTGAAAAAATTAAACTCAGTGAAGGAAAGCTATGGAGTGAACAAGTAGAAGAAGGATCAGAAGAAGAAGCAGTACCAGATGGCATGGGAAGTGATGAAGATTCAACTGATGAGGAATAAGAACTAAAGGTACAATGTTTAAATAGCAAGGCAAAGCAACAAGGCAAAATAGAATACCCTCAAATCAAGCAAAAAGAAAAGGATGTTTCAATAGCCAACAATGAGATCACAACATTGAAAGTGAGTCTGCCCAACATTCTCACAAAGCCAAAGCTCAAAGGTCCTGTTGTTCAGACTTCTGGAGGAAAGGAAGCTAATAGTCAATCCATAAATAGGCTAATTGAGAGCAGAAATCATACAGGGATAATCATCAATCCACCTGATGAAGGTAGGATTACACAACACAATGGGGAGGTAGCTGCTGCCTTACATTAGGACACTACCAACAAAGGACAGCTAAGTTACATAACAAAGACCACAGGACTAATCCAAGCAGACACCAATACATAGTTAACAGAACACAGAAGAGCTACTGAAAATGAAGAACATACAATAGAAACAGGGAAAGGATCTTGATGAGGAATTTACTACTCAAAACCTCATCAATGTGGCATGACAAGCAGATATATCACCAAAGTTTATGGATGCAGGGAAATCAGCCAAAAGGGGCAAGAAAAAGAAGGTCAAAGACAATCAAAGTGCAGTGTCAGGGGTCCAAACCAGGAGGATCCTATCTAAATCCCACACTCAATCATGAATGGAATCATATGGAATATAAGGTCAGTCAACATTCATCAAGCTTTTGAGAGACTGATCAATATGCATAGACATCACCACTTTCAATTCAGTGGGATCATGGAACCTAAGAAGAAATTCAAAAAGCTTGAGAGGTATGATAGCAAGCTTGGAGGAAGTGGTCAAAGTATATGAAGAATAATTTGAACTACAACCTACTGCATAGAACAGAACAAGACTGCAAAGGGTACATGCTGACTTGATCAGATATTTGACCTTAGAAGAGGAATTCTGGAAGCAAAAATCTAGTCTGATATGGTTCATAGATGGAGACAGAAGCACGAAGTTCTTTCATGCACAAGTGAATGGCAGAAGGAAGAGATTACAGCTGAAGAGAATACAGGGCAGTTAGGGCACATGGTTAGAAGTGAATGAAGAAATAGTAGAGGAAGCAGTTAACTATTTCAAAGCCCAGTTCCATGAGGCAAACATCCCTACAACATTCAGAATCCTGGATCACGTTCCCACATTGGTGGAAAGCACAGATAATGCTCTACTAATGCAGCAACCAACAACGGAAGAAATCAAACAAGCGGTGTTTGGACTTAATGCAGAAAGTGCTGGTGGACATGATGGTTTCAATGGGAGTTTCTACCAATCATGCTGGGACATAATTGAGAATGACATAGTGGATATGGTGAAAGCGGTCTTTAATGGACATACTCTTCCCAAGAGTATAACGCGCACAAACCTGGTGCTACTGCCAATAAAAAGGAGGTAGTGACCTTCTCAGATATGAGACCAATCAGACTCAGCAACTTCAGTAATAAAATTTTCTCCAGAGTGATTCATCACAGAATGGTAAACATTTTACCAAAGCTAATCTCTGAAGAACAAACTGGTTTTGTAAAAGGCAGAAGCATAGTGGAAAATGTCATGTTAACTCAAGAAATTATAACACACATTCGTTTGAGAACTAAAGCAGGTCCAAATGTGGTACTCAAACTAGACATGACAAAAGCATATGATAGATTGTCATGGCTCTTCTTGACAAAGGTTTTGAGGAAGATGGGATTTGAGGAGAAATTCATTGGCATGATACATGTGATTGTGGCAAACAATTGATACACTGTACTGATCAATGGAGAACCACATGGCTTCTTTAAATCCACAAGGGGAGTCAAGCAAGGCGACCCTCTGTCACCTGCCCTCTTTATACTGGCAGCAGAGGCTATGTCTAGAGGACTCAATGCTCTACACTCTAATCTGTAATTCTGTTGATTTGGACTGCCTAAATGGAGTCCCAAAATAAACCACTTAGCATATGCTGATGATACCATCATCTTTTCCTCATCAGATGCCACTTCACTTTAGCTGATAATGGAAGTGCTGACTGACTATGAAAATGCTTCAGGCCAACTAATAAACAAGAACAATTCTGTTGTCTATATGCATCATTCCACCTCAACGCAGGTAATTAACAAAGAGCAAAGAATCGCAGAATCGCAGGACTACCAAGGTCTCATACAAAAGGTGATGGATAAACTGCAAAACTGGAAAGGGAAACTACTCTCTATAAAAGCATGCCCATACACCTACTCTCTGCAGTAAACCCCCCCAGCCTGTGTGATCAATAAACTACACAAGATAATTGCACAATTCTTCTGGTGTAACTCTATGGGAAACCCAAGCAGGCACTGGGCATCATGGAGCACTTTATGCTTGCCATGTGAGGAGGGTGGTGCAGGTTTCAGATCTTTACATGACATGTCCACAGCATTGTTTTGCAAGCTATGGTGGAACTTTAGAACAAAACCAAGTCTGTGGAGTGCATTTATGAGCCAAAAGTACTGCAAAAAGCTCAATCCTATAATAGTACCATGGAGAGGTGGTTCTCACATATGGAGGAAAATGACTAGCTGCAGAAACATTATAGAACACCAAATCTGTTGGCAAACTAAGATGGGATCTTCTTTATTCTGGTTTGAAAACTGGATTAGACTAGGAGCTTTATATTTTTTCACCCACCTGATTTTATATGTGATGAAACCATACAAACCATTCAGGATGTGGTGCGTGAAGGTTACCTGGATGAGGAGAAGATCATAGAGATTCTGCCAGTTGAACTTGCTGCACACATACTGGAGAACATTAAACCTCCAGCCTCAAGCGATGCACTTATTAAACCAATATGGATGCTAGAAACCAGTGGTGACTTCACAGTTAAATCAGCTTGGGAATATTTGAGAAAAGAGGCAGCATCCTTATAATGCTTACAAGAACATTTGGGTGAAAGGACTGCTATTCAAATTTGCTTTCTTCATGTAGAAATTATGGAGAAACAGAATACCACTTGATGACTTCTTCAAAAAATTGGGCTACCACATGGCCTCTAAATGCTGTTGCTGTGCAGAACCACAAGAAGAAACAAGGCAGCATCTCTTCTTCACTTCATATGCTGCAAAAGTGTAGAGGTATTTCCTTGGTTATGCAGGAATTGACATAGAGGGAATCACACTGCACCAAGCAGTGACCAAATGCTGGATTACAGATGTAGTCAATCGACTGAAACCAATAATGCAGGCCCTACCTTCAGTGATTGTATGGGAGCTGTGGAATAGATCACGATCAATAGAATAATCTACCAGATCAATTCTACTCTTCAGCTACTCATCAAATTCAGAAAGTCAGGTATACACAACATCCCACATAAATGGCCAGACATAATCACTGTGATGGAATAATACATCCCCACCCTGAAGTACACAAAGGTACTTTGGGAATTCCCCAATCAAGGGTAGATTAAGGTTAACACGGATGGAGCCTCTAGAGGTAATCCAGGAAGAAGTTCCATTGGCTTCATATTGAGAGATGAGAAGGGAGATATCATATATGCATGTAGTAATGAAATCGAAGAAGGCACAAACACAGAAGCTGAAGAACAGGCAATGGTAAAGGCCTTGAGATTTTGTGTTCACAATGACCACACCCTCATAGACCTTCACACTGACTCAATGATGCGATTGAAAAGTATAAAGGGAGATTGGAGAGTGCCATGGTCCATTGATGAAATAGTTTCAGAGATCAAAGAATTGATGGCAAGCTACAATATAACAGTAACACACACACTTAGAGAAGGCAACAAAGTGGCAGACCATCTGGCCAACTATGCCCCGGACATTGGACCAATGGAATGCTATTGTTTTGATGATTTGGATATAAAAAGTAGAAGACTAATCAACAGTGATAAGAGTCAATGTCCATACCTAAGAGTAAGAGTGGCAGGAAACAAGGGGCAGTAACACTGCCAAAGGAAAAGGAACCTGGTGGAAAGCAAAACAGCAGTGGTGAAGAAAGAATGGAGCAGTGGCTCTACACTAACTATTCTTCTTTTCTTGTAGGGAACAAAGGAACAACTAATCTTACAAATCAACCACATCCACTAACTCATACAGGCAGGAAATCTGGAGGTTATCACTGAAAATGCAGCACCAACAAAGAAAAAATGGAGCCAACTTGCCAACACTGCCAATAGCTACAACAACTGCAGCAAAGGCTTGTTACGTCCACACCAACAGCTACCATATGGTGTGCCATGGAACAGCACCACATAAGTCACATACCAAACAAGCAGCCACTCGCTAAGAAAGAAGCCTATGATAGTGGATGCAGGATTTCACATAATTAGAATACTTGTGGGTGCAGACACAATGTTATACCAGGGCTGTCACCACAAGCATTATCACAACATCTATAATGAGGAGAAACAAGAGAAGTGGATCCAACGTAACATGATGTTCTTTATTGCAGGAAATGCTGACAAGGGCTGCCATCAACACCTGCTCACATTTCTAACCACCATCACCTTGGAGTCAAGAAGCAGTGAAATGTTGATCACTGTGAGGGATCAGATTACTACTGAAGAAGCAATGTGTCATTACATTGCTTCTTTTGTTAGTAGACTGGATCCCAACTACTCCAACCAATCTCAGCAAACACACATACATTATCTCAGCATACCTCTCAACTCTGCAGATAGCTTAGAGGAGGCCAGATCATTGCTGCAATTGTAATGTGTGATAGTAGCATTTCTAATGCTCAATCTATTGCAATTACAACAATTATCATGGATTCCCCTTGCTAGCATACAACACAGCAACCCAGCAAGCACACAATTAAATAACAGCAGCAGCATAGGAGCAGCAAGATGGACACTCCCTGACACCATAAAACACTAGTACTCAGTCATCACACAACTTAGCAGAAACAACAACATGGACTGCCAGTCACATTGCCTGCAGCAACTACAGCAACCAATAGCACACCTAACATTCAACCAACAGAAGCATCGCCCTGAAGATTATAGGACCACAAAGCACCTAAATCAGCATGCAAAACAAAGACAACTGCCATATCATCAACAGCAAACAAAATCCCAAAAAAGCAGCAACATAAATATCATTTTCACCACTAAACGGAGCACCATCCATAATACTATAAGCAGCTGGAAATGGTCCAGATTATTGCTACAGTTGCAAGGTATGGTATTAGCACCCTTGGTGCTCAATCTGTTGCAACTACAGTAATCATCTTGGACATTACCAGCCACATCACAATACTAGAAACTTGAGTTCACTCAGCAACACATCAGCAATCTACAGAGCCAACAGTCATCACAGGAAACTGAAACACCAACAGACTATCATCAGAAGCAGCACAATAGCAAGGATATACATAGCCATCAAGCACAACCGCAGTAGCTTCAAGACGTAGAAACTCAGCCAGCAAAGTATTAGTAGAGGAATCACACATACAAGAGCAAGAACAATTCAATTCAACCATCATGGATCCCTTCAGCACTAATATTCCATAGACATCCAATCAACACAAAGCAGTACAGGAGCAAGGATAAGCATATACATAACTCAATGCAGCAGCAGCTCCAAGTTACAGAAACACAGACTCCAGTTCACAAAACTCCAATTAACTCAAAGCAGTACAGGCACAAGGATTCACACAGATACAAAGCAAAATAGCAGCAACTTCAAGGCACAACAGCAAAGTTAATAGAATACCAGCAGAAGAAACACTCATCCAGGAACAACAATAATCAGAGCAGATCACTTCAAAACTCACTGACACTATACCTGAGTGTCCAACCACAAAAACAAGCAGTACTCCCCCTCAGATGCAGAAAATGAAACAATCATCAACAACAGTCTCATCCTATAGCACACACCATATCCAGCTTCAGCAACAGCAACTGCAAAACTGCCCAACAAACAACACAAGCAACACTAATATTCAAAAATAAGATACTTCTTGACAGTTATCTTCAACTTGGCTTTTGTCAAAGCAAAGTTGAAGATAGCTCATGCTTTTTTTTCAATCTTTTGCAACATCTTATTGATAGATGTCAGGAGCACATAGTAGGGAGAAAATTCCCCTTTAATTTAGTAGAAATAGGAATACATGTACTTTTTTGTATAGCTGACTAGAAGAAACTCACATTGTTTTTGTACAGACGACTGTCTATCATCAAATGGACAACCGTTACATCATCTTAGGTCTAACCCCCTACTACTTTCTAGGTACAATTAGTCATCACATTAGAATGACTAATAGTACAGACATTCTATTTTGGGAGGTAAGGTTTATGTCCCCCTCCATTATTGTACTTAATTTCAGTAATAAAAATAAAAATTCAGCCTAGAAAAAAAATGCAAGCTGCAAGGCCACGACATGCTAGAATGCTGGAAACTACATCCAGAACTGCTGAATGAAAGCTCTGTTGAGAAGCAAAAAGTTAAGGACAAAGGAAAGGAAGCAGCACCTTTGATGATTCTATCAAGTGGTAAGGTAGTTAGAAATACTGTTCTACAATGGAAGGAAGTTAATCGAGTACAAAGCAAAGGCAAACAAATAGGAGAACAGTCCAAAGGTAGAATAGAGGTAACACCAGTTAATACAGCTGCCCATAAAGTTCAGACAACCAACAAGTTTGCTATCTTGGAAATGGAGCAAAGCAGAGCTAATGAAGACAACCAATTGATCTTAATTGAAGAAAAAGTGGGAAAGAGTACACATATTTCAATGGCAGCAAAGATAGCTTCAACACCAGGTAGTAGCAAGCCACCACATTTTCCAAAGAAACAGGCAGAAGGAAATGAAAGTGGAGATAGAGCAGCAGCTGCTGAGACTAAAGAATCAATAGGTCACTGGGTCAACAGAACATTCGTAGACAATGTCACAACAAATCAATCATGCCAGGAGATCCCTTCACAATCAACTAATATTATGATACCAGACAGAATTGTAAATGAGGCTGAAAGAATTCAACTCAGTGATGGAAAGCTATGGAGTGAGAAAGTAGAGGAAGGTTCAGAGGAAGACGAAGTACCAGATGGTATAGGCAGTGATGAGGATTCAATAGATGAAGAAGAGGAACCTAATGTACAAGGTGTAAATGTTTAGGCAAAACAACAAGACACAATGGGAGACACTCAAAACAAGAATAATGACAAGGATGCTGCAAGAGCTAACAAGTAGATCACAGCATTAGAAGTAATGTTGCCCAACATACTAACAGCACCTAAGCTTAAGGCAGTTGTTGTTGAAAATGCTGGAGAAATTGAAGTTTATAATCAATATGCAGATAGGCTGAATAAGAGCACAAAGTTCACTGGGATACAGACCACTCCAGCTGAAGTTAAAGCACATATCAATATGGGAACAGCCGGTTGCTCTCATGAAGATACTACAAACAAAGACCAGATGATTCACAAGACAAAGAACACAGAGCTAATCCAAGTTGCTCCTAAATCACAATTGGCAGTGCACAGAGGTACTATTGAAAAGGAGGAGCACACAAAAGAAATAGGAAGAGACCTTGATGTAGAATCCACCTCACAAAATCTAGACCTTGATGAAGAATCCACCTCATAAAATCTCAACAATGTGGCAAGACAAGTAGACCTTTCACCAAAATTGATGGATGCAGGGAAATAAGCTAAAAGAGACAAGAAATAACAGGGCAAAGACATCAAAGTGTAGTATCAGGGGTCCAAACCAGAAGGATCCTATCTAAATCCCACAATCAATCATAAATGGGACCATCTGGAATATAAGGCCAGTCAACACAAAGAAAGACTTTGAGAGGATTATCAATATGCAGGGACAGTACCATTTTCAATTCATTGGAATTATAGAGCCTATGCAGAAAGCCAAAAAACAGGAGAGATATAGAAGGAGGATTGGAATACCTAAATGTTATGCCAATGTGTCAAACAAGATATGGGTTTTTGTTGATGATCATCATGAAGTAGACATATTAAATGACATGGAGCAGCAGCTGACTATGAAGCTGACAAACATAGATTCTCAAACTCCATTCATTGTAACTTTTGTGTATACAAAATATGATGCTATTGAAAGAATTAAGCTGTGGGATAGTTTGTACAATCTTGCCAGAGATATGACAGTGCCTTGGCTAGTTGGAGGTGACTTCAATGTGATATGGGATGAAGAAGAAAAGTTTGGTGGACTCCCAGTGTCTCCAAATGAAGTTGAAGACTTCAGACACTACATCAATACTTGTAATCTCTCTTAACTTGGCTTTAAAGGAAGCATATACACATAGTGGAATGGGAGAGCTGAGGAGGACTGCATATTCAAAAGGCTGGACAGATGCCTAGCTAACTGGGAATTTCAACAGTGGCTGCCACAAATGGAGATCACTCATTTGCCAAAAATAGGCTCAAATAACTGTCCTATGTTACTAACTTGTAACAAGGACACTGCACCTGTAAAAAAGGCTTTCAGATTTCTCAACTTCTGGACAAAGCATCACTCTTTCAAAGATGTAGTCAAAGAGCACTTGAAGGCAGATTTAGTAGGAGATCCTTTCATTCTAGTCAATCACAAACTGAAGAAGTTGAAAAGAGCCTTATCAACATAGAGCAGAGCAACATATGGAGATATTTTCAAAAATAGCAAGTTTGGAAGAAGTTGTCAAAGTACATGAAGCTCAATTTGAACTACACCCTATTATCCAGAACAGAGCAAGAGTGTGAAAGGTACAGGCTGAATTGATCAGATATTTGGCTTTAGAAGAAGAATCTGGAAGCAAAAATCTGGCATGAAATGGTTCAAAGATGGTGATAGGAACACAAAGTTCTTTCATACACAAGTAAATGGCAGAAGAAAGAGATTGCAGCTGAAAAGAATACAAAACAGTGTAGGCACATGGCTGGAGGATAATGATGAAATGGCAGAGGAAACAGTCAGGTTTTTCAAAGCACAATTCCATGAGGATACAAATCCTACAACATTTGGAATCCTAGAGCATGTTCCTACAATGGTGGATAGCACAGAAAACATTCAACTAATGCAGCAACCAACAAAGGAGGAAATCAAAGAAGCAGCGTTTGGACTCAGTGCAGAAAGTTCTGGGAGGCCAGATGGTTTCACTAGAAGATTTTATAAATCATGTTGGGACATAATTGAAAATGATATAGTGGATATGGTCAAAGCAATCTTCAATGGCCATACCCTCCCCAAGTTTGTGACACACACAAACCTGGTTCTTCTGCCAAAAAGGAAGGAAGTGATCACCTTTTCAGATATGAGATCAATAAGCCTCAGTAACTTTATCAACAAAATCTTTTCAAAATTCATTCATGACGGAATGGTAAACATCCTGCCAAAGCTGATTTTTGAGGAGCAATTTGGTTTTGTAGAAGGCAGAAGCATAGTGGAGAATATCCTCTTGACACAAGAGATAATAACAAACATTCGACTGAGGACCAAGGCAGGGCCAAATGTTGTAATTAAATTGGATATGACAAAAGTATATGATAGAGTGTCATGGTTATTTTTGAAAAAAAGTTATGAGAAAAATGGGATTTGAAGAAAGGTTTATAGGCTTGGTGTATAAGATTGTATCAAACAATTGGTACTCTGTATTACTAAATGGACAGCCACATGGCTTCTTTAAGTCTACAAGAGGGGTGAAGCAAGGTGACCCTCTGTCACCTGCTCTGTTCATACTGGCAGCAGAGGCAATGTACAGAGCATTGAATGCTTTGCACTCCAATCTCTACTTCTGTGGATTTGGATTGCCCAAGTAGCGTCCTAGGATAAACCACCAAGCCTATGTTGATGATACCATCATCTTCTCCTCATTAGATGCTACCTCACTGCAGCTTATAATGGAGGTGTTGACAACAAATGAAAGTGCCTCTGGTTAATTGATAAACAAGCGTAAATTTGCTGTGTATATGCATCATTCCACTGTTGAACACATAGTTAATAAGGTTCAAAGAATCACTGGAATCTTGAGGCAAGACTTCCCTTTCACATACCTTGGATGTCCAGTCTTCTACATGAGAAGGAAGATGGACTACTACAAAGGTCTCATACAAAAGGAGATGGAAAAGCTTCAAGCTTGGAAAGGAAAATTACTGTCCATAGGGGGAAGAGCAGTGCTTATAACACGTGCTACAGAGCATGCCCATACATCTCCTTTCAGCAGTAAATTCTCCTGCTTGTGTGATCAATAAATTACATAAGATAATTGCACGATTCTTCTAGTGCAAATCTGTTGGATACCCAAGCAGACACTGGGCGTCATGGAACACCTTATGCATACCATGAGAGGAAAGGGGTGTAGGATTTAGTTCTTTACATAACATGTCTACAACATTGTTTTGCAAACTGTGGTGGAACTTCAGAACAAAGCCAAGTCTGTGGAGTGCTTTTATGAGTCAGAAATACTATAAAAAGCTTAATCCTATGATTGTTCCTTAGAGAATTTGTGATTTTCGGAATTGGTGAAGTTTTAGGTTCAGGTGACTTTTTGGGTTATGAGGTATGGACTGGTGGTGATTGGGGTTTGGGTGTAGTTTCACTATCCTCCCAACTTGGAGTGAATTTTTCTGGTAATTTTGGCCATTCCTGGGGTTTGTAACTGACAAGAAATTCATATTTACCTGGACGGCTTAATGAGCCAATTGAAGGTTCTTTATTTTCATATCTGGCTCGAAATTGTTTTTAAGTGCTTTTCCCCTTTTTCTTGGATTGTGGTTTGGTTTTGTTGAGGCCGAACCTTTCTCCATGTCGCTGGTGGTGTTCATAATATTCTTAATTTGGATCTTCTAAACAGTCTTGACAGTCGCAATCAAGATCCCAAGGGCAGTGTCCCGTAAAGGGGCATTTGAACCACCAAGTATTCTGTCCATTTTTGTCAAAACTTTGACACCAGTCATGTTCTTCCATTATGCTTTGTATATTCCAAAAGAGTTCTTCATCAGGTTCAGGGTATGTATCTGTTGTATCTTTGGGTTGGATCATTTTGCAAGAAAAGATGGTTTTATTGGGTTTTTTGAGGTGGGAATTGTCGAAGCTTATGCAAACGGTTTTTTCATTTCTTTTGGTAAATGTTGGTTCACCAGATTGTAGGGATTACTCCGGTTCTCTTAACTTTTCATAATTTGTGATCCAGGAATCAGGAAGAATTTTGACAAGTTCATCTCATGAAATTTGTCTGGGTATTTGGGTGCACATGGTGTTTCCTTTGGTAGCATCAATATTTAGGAGTAAAGCATTTTCTCCTCCGGGAAGGCAAAGATCCATGGCATGATTTTGGCCCTATTGTTTATGATAGGGACTTTAGGGGAGCCATGCAGTTGTAGACTCAGATAGTGTCTTCCCAGGCCCAAAGATTGAACGCCACATCTATTTCCTCTAACAACTAAGGAGATACAGCTAGTTTTAGGGTGACCAAATTTCTTCAGTAGGATCCTCCAATGTTCATGAGAACTAAGACTGAGTAGGACCATAGGAATTTATTAATGAGATGCACAAGACTTTCCGTGTTATGCATGCCACTAAGATAGAGGTAGTGGAATTGTCCTTCTATCGCCTGAAAGAAGTAGCGTATTCATGGTTTGAGTTATGGGAGGAGTCCCCTGAGGAGGGTAGCCCTCCGGCAATGTGGGACAAGTTTGCGAATGCTTTCATGGATCATTTCCTGCTTGCCGAGACTAGGTCAACCTGTGCCTCTGTGTTTTAGAAATTTAAGCAAGGTAATATGAGTGTGTGGGACTACCATTTGAAGTTTGCGAATCTTTCCAAGTATGTTGTTTACATGTTTCCCAATATGGAGGCTATGGTGCGCCAATTTACGCAAGCCCTTAGCCCTTTGGTTATCAGTGAGGGCACTACAGTTGCGTTGAACTCTGATATGAACTATGGGAATATGCTGGTAATTGCTCAAGCCACAGCGACCCCGAAAACTAAAGAATAAAATTGAGCGAGATGGTAATAAGAAGGCCTGGTTTACGAGTAACCTTTGTGGTTATTTTAGTGGTGGTAGTGGTGGAAAGGCAAAGTTCAGGGGAGGGTCATCCGGACAATCTCGGCCTTTTGCTAAGCCTTCAGCTAGTTCACCACCATCAAGGCCCGATCAGCAGTAGAGGAGTCATTTTAGGCCCAATCAGCGCAATAGGGGATCTTATCAGCTGGGTCAGTAGGTGGGAGATTTCAGCGCGGCAGAGGCCTTCATGCCCTAGGTGTGGGAAGATTCACTTGGAAGACAGTCGCATGAACTTTCCCATATGCTGCTGGTGTGATCATAAGGGCCTTATCCAGAGAGATTGCCCTTCATCCCATCAGAATATTGGTAGAGGTATCGTCCAGCCAGCTAGTTCAGCAGCTACTACTTTTGCAACACCTCCTCCGGCTCGGGGTACTCTAGCACATGCAGGACGTGGTGCATCTAAGGGTAGAGCATGGGGTTCGGGATGACCTAGTAGGTTCTATGCTATTAGAGGCTGCCACATTTCAGAGGCTTCTCCATATGTCGTCATAGGTATACTAACTGTCTATCTCATGATGTGTATGCTCTTATAGATCCTAGTCCCACCTTATACTATCTCGCTCCTTATGTTGCTAGGGAATTCAAGATAGAACCGGAACAACTTAGTGAGCCATTCTTTATATCCACTCAAGTTGGTGAGTCTATTTTGGCCACACGGGTTTAAAGGAATTGTATTATCACGACGTACGGTCGAGACACCACAACCGATATCATTGAATTGGTAATGGTGGATTTTGATGTGATAATGATGATGGAGTGGCTTAATTCATGTTTTTCCAAGATTCATTGTCGAACAAGAACTAATAGGTTTGAGTTTATAGACGAGCTAGTCATCGAGTGGAAGGGGATGATATTGTGCCAAAGAGTAGGTTTATTTCCTACCTTATAGCCGTGAATATACCATTTGGTTCGAGCCAGGAGCACTGATGCTGAGGCACCAACACTTGATTCTGTGCCGGTTGTGAATTAATTTTTGGAGGTTTTTCCTCATAAGCTTCCTAGAATCCCACCAGATCGATGTGTTTCCTTGCACACAGCCTATATCAATTCCACCATATAGAATGGCTCCACCAGAATTGAAGGAACTGAAACAGCAGTTGAAAGACTTGCTTGAGAAGGGTTTCATCTAACCGAGTATGTTTCCTTGGGCCGCATCGGTTCTCTTTGTGAGGAAGAAGGACGGGTCATTGAGGAGGTGCATCGACTATCGGCAACTCAACATGGTCACAATCAAGAATAAGTACCCGTTGCCAATTGATATATAATTTTTTCAATCAGTTGCAAGGTGATAAGTACTTCTACAAGATTGATTTAGGATCAGAGTATCACCATTTGAAGATCAGGGAGTAGGATATTCCGAAAATAGCTTTCAGGGCTCGATATGGGCACTTTGAATTTCTAGTGATGTCTTTTGGGCTAACTAATGTTGCTGCAGCTTTCACGTACCTTATGAATCAAGTATTCAAGCCTTTCCTTGACTCTTTCGGGATAGTGTTCATTGATGACATCTTGGTATATTCACGAAGTCGAGAGGACCACGCCAATCATCTCAGGGTAGTTTTGCAGACTCTGTATCAGCACAAGTTGTATGCAAAGTTACTGAACTGTGAGTTTTGGCTTGAATCCATCACTTTCTTGGGTCATGTTGTTTATAGTGAAAGAGACAAGGTTAATCCTCAAAAGATTGTAGTTGTGAAGAATTGGCCTAGACATAGAGATTCGCAGTTTCTTGGGCTTAGCTGGGTATATACAGGAGGTTTTTTGAGGGTTCTCTTCTATTGCATCTCCATTAACTAAATTTAACACAGAAGGCAGCTAAATTCTAGTGGTCAAATGATTGTGAAAAGTGCTTTAAAGAATTGAAGTCAAAAGTTGACCACGACACCGGTGTTGACCTTATCGGAGTGTACATATGGGTTTTTTTTGTGTGTATATTTTGATGCTTCAAGTGTTGGACATGGGTGTGTATTAATGCAACATGGCAAGGTGATCTCTTATGTTTCTAGTCAACACAAGAACCATGAGAAGAATTATCCAACACATATTTAGAGGTTGCGGCAGTGGTGTTTGAGTTAAAAATTTGGTGTCATTATTTGTGTGTGGTCCATGTGGACATATTCACGGACCATAAAAGTCTTCAATACATCTTCAAAGAGAAAGAATTGAATATAAGGCAAAGTAGATGTTTTGAGTTACTTAAAGACTACGACATCGAGATTCTCTATCATCTGGCAAAATCTAATGCTATGGCGGATGCTCTTAGCCAGAAATACATAGGTAGTTTGGCTCGCTTGGAAGTATGTCAAAGGCCGATGGCCAAGGAAGTTCACCGGTTGGCTAGTTTGGGAGTTTGGCTTGTGGACTCTAGCGAAGGTGGGATGATTATGCAAAATAGGGTTGAGTCATCACTCGTAGTAGAAGTCAAGGAGAAATAATATGATGATCCATCGTTGGTGCAAATGAAGGAGGGAATTCATAAACACAAAACCATGGATTTTTCTCTTGGCACGAATGAAGATACGCTAAGGTACCAAGGGCAATTGTGTGATCCAAATGTGGATGGTCTCCGGGAGAATCATGACCGAGGCTCATAGTTCCAAGTATTCTGTGCAACCATGAACTGTGAAAATGTACCATGATGTCAAGGAAGTCTACTGGTGGAACAACATGAAGAAAGATGTGGCAGATTTTGTGGCTAGATGCCCAAACTATCAGCAAGTGAAGGTAGAGCACTAGAAGCTCAATGGTTTGGCATAAAATAAAGAAATTCCAATGTGGAAATGGGAGATGATCGATATGGACTTTGTAGTAGGTCTACCCCGCACACCTCGTAAATTTGACTCGATTCGGGTGATTGTGGATTGACTCACGAAGTCAGCACACTTCTTGCTTGTTAAGGCCACCGACACAGAAGAACACTACGCTCGGTTGTATATCTAGTAAAAATTAAGATTGCATGGCACTCCGATTTCCATCATCTCATATTGAGGTGCGCATACCGCTAAATTTTGGCGTTCAGCAAGGTTTGGGGACTCAGGTGAATATTAGTACAACTTTCCATCCATAGCCTGATGGGCAAGCAGAACAGACTAAACAGACACTTCAGGATATGTTGCGTGCTTGTGTTCTTTAACTTCAAATTGTACCGTTTGAAGCTCTATATGATAGGAGATGTAGATCTCTCATTGGTTGGTTTGATGTTTGAAAAGTAGAATTGATAGACCGGACCTTGTGTATCAGGCTATGGAGAACGACGAGATCATTACGGAGCAGTTGAAAATCGCTCAGAGTCACCAGAAGTCCTATTCGGATGTACGTCTTAGAGATTTGGAGTTCAAAGAGGAAGATTTGGTATTCTTGAAAGTCTCGCCCATGAAGGGCATAGTGCAATATGAGAAGAAAGAGAAATTGAGTGCAAGGTATATCGGCCCATACACGATCTTGCAGATGGTTGGTCAATTGGCTTATAGGCTCGAGTTAACTCCGGATATGTCATTAGTGCATCTAGTGTTTCATATGTCTATGTTGAAAAAGGTCGTTGGAGATCCATCGCTCATCGTCCAGGTGGAGACTATTGATGTTAAGGAAGAATTGACTTACGAGGAGAGTCTGATTGCATCCTTGATAGACAAGTTCGGAAGTTGAGGAGTAAAGAGATTACCTCCGTCAAAGTGAGAGAAACCAACAAGTTGAATAGGCCACCTGGGAGGCCGAGGAAGAAAATGAAGAGCTGGTACTCTTGCTTGTTTGTATTACCAATTTGTTGTATTTTAAAGAATATTAGAAGTTTACTTTCTATAGGTTAGGTTCAAACTTGTACACTTTATGGTAGGATGCCCCTTTTTGGCAAAACAATGCTTATAATGTCATTGTTGGTATGTTTTCATGCTATGATACATTGTTGTGTTAAGAATAGGTTGTTAGGATTCGTTTCTAGGGAACTCTGGCAGTCAGATAGGCCCAAATACAGAGGAAACTCTACCGTAATTTTTGGAAATTTGGGGAGTTAGCCAAATTTGGAACTCTTGGTGTGTAAATGGTGAGTTAAGTCGTATTAGGTGTCTATGGCGGAATTTAACCCTCTTTCAAGGACGAATGATCCTAAGTGGGGGAGGATTTAAGGCCCCATAAATTTCACCAAGGATTTAAGTTTTTATGGTGCCAAGCTAAGCTAACGTGCTTGGAATGTTATAGATAGTATTCGTGGTGAGTTTACGAGTGGCGATGCAGATTTTTGGACTGTGCAATACATCGTGGAGTTGGTAGAAAATAATTTTGTAGAAAAGGGTGATTATGTGGTCCATTATGCGACCGCAGAATCATCGCGGAACGAATCAGAAGTAACTCAATTTTGAGGGACATTTTTTGGCCCTTCATGCGACCACGGACCTGTTTCGTCAATCGCAGATCTGTCGTTGATCTGACTAGACCCAACCCAAATTTTGAAGACCACTTTGTGGGCTATTCCACTGACTGCAGATTTTTTCCACTGATCGCACGTGGGGGTGGTTTTGTACTTCTATGTCAACCCACGTACATTGGGGTGAGACGACTTGGTTAATCAGGCCGAGATCAGACTCCAGATCACGTGCATGGGTGTGTGTCGATAGCTATTGATCTCCCAAACAAAATTGCTAATGTTATTTGAGAGTTGATTATGTTTTAACTGTTATTGATCCTTCTTACTACTTCCATGTTTCTCTCTTCTTGAATTGGTATTCCATTCCATGTGAGGGTATTTAGCCTTACATACTAGTACTATTCCATATGTACTAACGTCGCTTTTGACGGGGACACTGCATCCTTAGTGGATGAAGGTGGTACCTCAGCAAGCGGAACTGACCCTTGATAGCAGCATACCCTTCATTCAGTGGATTTTGGTGATCCTTACTCTACACTAGGGCCCATATGTTGTACTGCTTCCTTTTACATTACTTTTGAGGTGTAGACGGGGAATGACACTTTCATAGTACTCTTGTTTCATTTTGAGGCTCCATAGACATGCTGTGGGATGTGTTTTGGAATGGGGAAAAACAAATCAAAAATGTTGTTTTAATTGTTGGATGTTTTCACTTCTAAATATGAACTTGTAATCTTTTGGTAATCATCACTAAAGCTCCTATAAGTAATCAAACTTGATGTTGTATCTTTTATCCTCTCATTGATTTTCTAAGGTCATTTATAATCAAATTACTCACGAGAAAGTTGGGTAGTAGGCGTTAGGTAGGCTTGCTAGACTAGGATAGCTCGGTTAAGCGCTGGTCCCGTTTCCCAAGGGCGGGGCGTGACATTCATTCATTGATATATCTGACTAAAATTTTGATTGAGTATTTTTAACATCTTGGTTTTAATTTGAACTTTGAAGATTGGATTTGAACACTCGCATCATTCCATTTCAGCCACGAACAACAGACCAGTGTTTTAACAAATTTTCCTATCTTTAATGGATTTATTGTTGATCTTGTTGCTATTTGTAATGAATCGGTCAAACGTTTTATGTATTTGATCCATGTTCCCCTATTTGACTCATTATGTATGTTTGCATGTTGTTATTGTGACTTGCGGGGATCTTGGTTTGGTTTCGGGAAAGGTTTTGGAATGATTTGGAATACTTATTTCCTTGGTTGGAATCTTAAGTTATACGAGTTGACCAAGGTTTTAATTTTATGTAAACGACCTTGGATTCATGATTTTATGGTTCTAACGAATTATGGCTAATTTGGACTTAAGTGTATGTAACAGCCCGGCCGGTCGTTTTGAGTATTGCAGCCTCGTTCCACCATTTATTGCTTATTTTGTGTTCGTTTGTTGTCATGTGACTTTCCGGGGTGGTTGGTTTGATTCGTGGGATGTTTTGAAATACGTTGGGACACTTAGTCCCAAGGTTGGAAGACTAAGTCGATAGAGTTGACCGGATATTGACTTAAGTGTAAATAACTCCGAAATGGAGTTTTGACAGTTCCGATAGCTCCGTATGGTGATTTTGGACATATGAGTGTGTTCGAATATTGATTTGGAGGTCCGTAGATGATTTTGGCTTGAATTGGCAAAAGTTGGAAAAATGGACGTTTGGAGAGTTGAGAAGTTTGATCGAGAGTTGACTTTGTGGTTAGCAGGCTCAGATTTTGGTTTGGGAAGATGGAATAGGTCCGTTGTGTTATTTATGACTTTTGTGCAACATTTCAGGTCAATCGGAGTTGGTTTGATAGGTTTCAAAATCGATTGTAGAAGTTGGTAATCCATTAGTTTCAATAGGCTTGAATTGGGGTGCGACGTTTTGGATGTTGTTTAATGTGATTTGAGGCCTCGACTAAGTACCTATGATGTTTTAGTATGTGTTGGTATGTTTTGGTGGGGCCCCGGGGCCTCGGGTGAGATTTAGATTGAAATTTTGACCTAGAGGATGTTGTTGTTATTGAAGTCTAGCGTCATCGCACCTGCAGAGGCAGTGGCCGTAGGTGCGGTCATGCATGTGCGGGTGAGTCGTCGCAGGTGCGAATTTGGGGTGGATTCTTGGGAGCGCAGGTGCGAGGAATATTTTTCAGCTACGAGGTTGCAAATACGGGAGAGAGGTCGTAGAATAGGAATTGGTCAAGATGTGCACAGAAGCGCTCGTTGCCCGCAGAAGTGGTAGCGCAGGTGCGCTCTTTGGACGGCAGAAACGAAGATTGTTGGGCTTAGTTAAAGCCTCACATGCGATGGATTTTCCACAGAAGCAAGTGGTTGTCCGCAAAAGCGAAAATCGATGGGTAGAAATAGAAAGTTCGAGAGGTTTTTATTCATTCTTCATCTTTTGACCTAGAGAGCTTGGTTTGTGGCGATATTTAAAGGGATTTTTAATGAAATCTTTGGGGTAAGTGATTCTAACTTGGATTTGGCTATTATGCATGAATCCATCATTGTTTTTATCATTTAAATAGTGTTTTGAGTTGGAAAATTTAGGAAAATTTTGTGAAACTTCAACGACCAAATTTTGGGGATTTCAAAGGCGGTTTGTGGTCGGAATTGGATGATTTTGGTATGGTTGGACTCGTTGTTGATTTGGTCTTCGATTTTGTAAATTTTGTTGGATTTCAAGACGTGGGCCCGGGGTTGACATTTTGATTTTGGTTAAAGAACTTAGCCTTATCGTATGGAATCAAATCCTATAGCTTGTATTGATTGTATTAAGTTGTTTGTGGCTAGATTCGAGTCTTTCGGAGGCCAATTCGCGAAGTAAGGGCTTGTTGGAGTAGAGATTTTTGCTGTTTGACGTATGTAACACTTCTAAACATGGTTCTAATGGTATGAATGCCTAAAATACGTGTTATGTGGTTGGTATTGAGGTGACGCACATGCTAAGTGACGGGTGTATAGGTGTACACCATGGTAATTATGACTCGGTCGATTCCATGATTGTAACGGCTCAGGCCTCGGTTTGGATCACCTATGATTGACAAGGAGCAGAAGAGACTAGAGCGATTTGGGAGGCTCTTCCCTCCATCATTCAGTAGGGTTGAGTCGGAGGATGCTCAAGATCTCATAGACTGATACCAGTGGATCCTTCGCATGACAGGTATTATGGAGACTAGTAGAGTTTCATTTACTTCTTTTCAGCTGTCAGGGGTAACCTTTAGATGGTGGGAGGCTTATGACTTGAGTAGGCCGGCTAACACTGAACCACTTACGTGGTACGATTTCTCCATTCTCTTCTTGGAGAACTTTGTTCCACAGACCCGTAGGGAGGAGTTGCGTAAATAGTTTTAGCTGCTATGCCAGGAGGGTATGCCTGTGACCCAGTATGAGATGAGATTTTCCGAGTTAGCTCGTCACACGATTTTGTTAGTTCCCACAGAGAGGGAGAGGATTATAAGGTTCATCGATGGCCTCAACTATGGACTGCACTTTGTCATGACTCGTGAGATTGCAACGGGTGCTAGGTTCTATGAAGTGGTTGATATTACTAGGTGGCCAGAGAAGGTCCGTAGTTAGGAGAGAGAGGAGACGGAGGCCAAGAGGCCTCGTGGTTTAGATGGTTTCAGCGTTGTTTCTTTTGGAGGGCAATCCCACCTCAATAGTGGTCGTCTTTATGGGCCCGCTCAAATGGTTCATCTGGTTCATAGTGGTGCATCAGCTAGCTATGGTTCATACAATACTCATCCAGGTCAGTCATCTCTTAATGCCCTCCTAGTTAAGAGTTCATCTTGTTCTCCATCTGTTCAGGGTTCATCTGTACTAAGTTCTTCTAGCAGCTATTCTATTTCCAGGGTCCGATTTCATCTCCACCACCATTGACAAATTGGAGTTGCTACGAGTGTGGTGAGTTTGGACATATAAGGAGGTATTGTCCCCATCTTTTGGGAGGTCCTGCTCAGCAGAGGGGTCAGGTTCTAACTTCCAACACCAGTTGCTTCGCCACCCACTCAGCCAACTCAGGGTGGGGCTCAGGCAGCTAGAGGTCGCCCTTGAGGGGGAGGTCGATCAGGTGGCAGTCAGGCTCAATGCTATGCTTTTCCTTCCAAGCCAGAGGCTGTTTCTTCATACGCAGTGATCACAGGTATAGTTTCAGTATTCCATAGGGATGCTTCCATATTACTTGACCCTGGTTCCACTTATTCATATGTATCATCATGTTTTGCTCGTTATTTAGATATGCCCCGTGAGTCCTTAGTTTCACATGTTCAAGTATCTATACTGGTTGGCGATTCTATTTTTGTGGACCGTGTGTATCGATCGTGTGTGGTGACCATTGGGGGATTGGAGATGAGAGTTGATCTCTTATTACTTATCATGGTTGATTTTGATGTGATTCTAGGCATGGAATGGTTGTCCCCATGTCATGCTATTCTGGAAAGGCACGCTAAGACTCTAACATGGGCGATGTCGAGGTTGCCTAGGATCAAGTGGAAATGTTCTCTAGACTATGTTACCTATAGGGTGATTTAGTATTTGAAGGCCTAATAGATAGTTGGGAAGGGGTTTTTGACATATTTGGCTTTTGTGAGGGATGTTGGTGTTGATAATACTACCATTGATTCCATTCCGATAGTGCGAGACTTTCTGGATGTGTTTCCTGCAAACCTGTCGGGCATGCCTGTTGGGTTGAACAGTGTGTTGGCAGAGTAGGACGTTTCTGCGGTCCACTATGTGACTGCATAATCACTCTGTGGGCCACAGATCTGCCGCAGACTGAAGCAGAGAAATGGCCCGTTTTTGGAAGTTGTTTTATGCATTTTGCAGGCTGCACTTTCGTCGTAGAGGCCAGCATAAGAAATTTTAGAAGGAGGTTTTGCGGTCCTTTCTGCGATTGCATAATTGGTGTGCGAACCGCAGACCTGTCGCAGAGTGAGACAGAAATGCCCAGTTATGGAGGACCATTATGCGGTCCATTTTGCGGACCGTAGAAGTGTTATGTGTGACTGCAGAATCGCATCGGGGCTTCATTTTTTCTAATTTTGTGACCCAACCCTATTTCGATATATAGTCGATGAAGATCATTTGTAAGGTAAAAACCTGATATTTTGAGAGCGGGGAAGTGCTCTAGAGTGAAAGGGGGTTCCTAAACTAATTGTTACAAGGTCTTCATCCAAGAGGTAAGGCTCCATACAAATTTCGACTTTGGGGTAGAAGATGGACAATGGGGAGCGTAATTCTTAGGTGTGGAGGTGTTATCTATGCATGCATGTACTAACTAAGTTGTAGGAAGGTTTTTGAGCTAGAAAATGGTAGATATTGGGTTGGGGATGAAGGAATCCACCACAGGAGGACCTTGAAACCTTAATGCACACCCAGTGTTTGATAAAATGCTCAAATGAGCTGGAACTATGAACTCCTTCCTAATTTGTGTTCAATTTTGGTATATCTTTAAATAGATTGAAGTGGCTAAGATTTTCGAACATTGTAGTAATTTAAGGAAAGCTCAAGGCGAGGTATGTTGGCTAAACTTGTCTCTTAGAATTGAACCCCACAGTGTCCTTCTAAGTACCAAGCTGTTCATTATAAATTGATTATTCCGAATAAGCCTTGTGTCAAAAGATATACATTCAATATATATTCCAAATGTTATTGTTATGTTAAGTTCTATTTGAAAATGTGCTTGAAGCATGGGCTGCATATCTATATGTTATAACTTCAAGTCGTGATTGAAATGAAAGCTATTACGCCAAATTGTGTAAGAAATCTCAATGTGCTTAACATTTTTATTTGCTCACATGTGGACTTAAAGTCTTGAATGGAAATGCTTTGTTGTTCATGAACCGTGATGATGTTTGAAAGCGAAAGAGATGAACATGAAATATGAAATACGGCCAACGCGCCAAGAGTGACATTGTATTATGGCAATTGGTACCAATGAACTGAATGATATATAAGAGATAATGAAATGAGTTGTCAATCCTTTAAACAAATAAACACCCTAGGAGTATCGTTAGTCATCGAGGAAGGGAAGGTTGAAATAATCTAATCCCAAAACTACACGTGCCGGTGTAAGAGTGAATTCTGATTGTACCCCTATATTGGGATGAGATGATTGCTAGAAAAGGGTGATGTCGATCCACACGGCATTGTGCCGAGACGGTCTAGCCGGTCGGTTCGTGATCGGACGCCATGTCGCAGACATGGTGGTGGTTTTCCTTGAGATTATGATTGAACAATGATTGAGATTGAGATAATGATTGTGATTGTGGTTGATATCTTTGGGTGAGACGGCCTAGCCGATCGGGCCGTGATCGAACTCCGTGCTAAAATCACGGTGGTATATCGGTGCTAAGATCCCCAACATAAAATATGGAAATTTACTTGAAAACTTGTCTTGCTCCTAAGTTGATGTTTTGGTATTTGAGGCTCCCATTTATTTTTGTGATTGTCTTTCCTTGTGTTATCATTCGTTCTATTGAGAGGGTGTTTAGTCATTCATACTGGTACTACTCCATATGTGCTAACGTCCCTTTTGCCGTGAGCCCCACTTTATATCGGGGTCGTACATATTTTGTTCGTTATGTATTATGCTTTGAGGTATAGCTGAGGCCTTGTTGCTGGCACTATCATCGTACTCTTTTGTATCTATTAGAGGCTCGTAGACATAGTGTGGGTGGTATGTTGGTGTCGGGAAAGTCAAACTACTAATTTTGTACTTTTATCACACATTCCACTTAAAACTACAAAAGTGTATGTATTTTTAACTTTATAAATTATGTAACTAATGATAAGGAATCGATGTTGTTCACATGATCCTCTTAATTGTCTAATTAATGAAATGGTTCTTTTCTTTATTCATGAGTGATTTTGGGTAGAAGGTATTGTATAGGCTTGCTCGGCCGGGTTATTTTGGTTGAGCGCTGGTCGCGCTCCCTGATGTCTGGGCGTGACAAACTTAGTATCAGAGCCTAAGGTTTTAATATGTCCTAGGATGTCTCGAAGCCGTGTCTAGTAGAGTCTTTCATATCGGTGTGTTGTCGACCACATCGATAATTAGGAGGCTACTTGGGCATTTAGGAATAACAACCTTCTTTGATGTTCTAGACCATGCGATAAATCTGATTGTAGGATTGTTCCTCCTTTAACTCGTGCATTGTTATAATTTTCAGTACATGACACCTAGGAAGAAAGTAAGAAATGGCCAAGGAGCCAATGCCGCCCTAGGAGTGGCAATTGATACTTTACTTGATGATGCGGGTGAGCACCCGAGGGGTGAGAATATTCCCCGAACTAGTACACTGCCTGATTCAACTACACCTTATCAGACTACACCAGTTCCTGCACCTACTGAGGGTGCAATGATCCCTCCAGCTGATATTCCAACTCCACCTTCAGCCCGAACTTTCGGTCCTGATATTTTTGAGGGGGATCTTAGGGGAGCCATACAGATGTAGGGTCAGATAGTGGCTTCTCAGGCCCAAAGATCAAATGTTGTGCCTACTTCTTCTAGTCAGCCAGGGCAATCTGCTAGTTCCAGGGTGAACAAGTTTCTTCAGCTAGATCCTCCAGTGTTCAAGGGTACTAATCCCGAGGAGGACATCCAAGACTTTATTGATGAGATGCACAAGACTCTTCGGGTTATGCATGCTACTGAGATGGAAGTAGTGGAGTTGGCTTCCTATCGCTTGAAAGAGGTGGAATATTCTTGGTTTGAATTTTGGGAGGACTCCCGTGAGGAGGGGAGCCCTCCGGCGAGGTGGAATGAGTTCACCGATGCCTTCCTTGATCATTTATTTCCTGTGGAGACTAAGGCAGCCCGTGTCGCTGAGTTTGAGAGCTTAAGGCAAGGTAGCCTGAGTGTGTGGGAGTATCATATGAGGTTTGTGTGCTTGTCCAAGTATGCTATATACATGTAGCCCACCATGGAGGCTAAAGTGCGCCGATTTCTGCACGGCCTTAGCCCCTTGGTTATCAATGAGGCCGTTACGACTGCCTTGAATTCTGATATGTACTATGGGAAGTTGGTGGCGTTTGCTCAAGCTACAGAGAACTGTAAGTTGAAGAATAGAATGGAGCGAGAGGGTAGTAGCAAGGCCCGGTTCGCGAGAAACTTTGGTGGTTCATTTGGTGGTGGTGGTGGTAGGTCAGCATTCAGGGGAGGGTCATCAAGGCCATTCCAGTCTTTTGCTCAGTCTTCAGTCAGTGCACCGCCATCAGGTCCGAGTCAACAGTAGTGGAGTCGTTTTAGGCATGGTCAGGGCAATAGGAAGTCGTACTAGCAGGATCGGCCTGGTGGGAGATTCCAACAGCAACGGAGGTCCCCATGCCCTAGGCATGGAAAGATGCAATTGGGAATCTGCTACATGTACCTACCCATATGCTATGGGTGCGGATTGAGGGGTCACATTTAGAAGGATTGTCGTTCGTCCCACCAGGGTGTGGGCAGGGGTGCAGCACATCCATCCAGCTCTGCAACGAATACATCTGTAGCACCTCCTCCAGCACGAGGCACTCCAGCACCCACAGGGCTTGGTGCAACTAGGG
Organism: Nicotiana obtusifolia; assembly: GCA_002018475.1. NCBI lineage: Eukaryota > Viridiplantae > Streptophyta > Magnoliopsida > Solanales > Solanaceae > Nicotiana > Nicotiana obtusifolia. The sequence continues at coordinate 71,768 of MCJB01038823.1, forward strand.
GTGGTACACAGAGTTTGGGAGGACCCAACCGTTTCTATGCTATGAAGGGTCGCCAGAGTTCAGAGACTTCTCCAGATGTTGTCACAGGTATATTGACTGTCTAATCTCATGATGTGTATGCTCTTATTGATCCCGGTTCCACTTTGTCTTATGTCACTCCTTCTGTTGCTATGGAATCTGGGGATGAACCAGAACAACTTCATGAGCCGTTCTTTATATCTACTCCGGTTGGTGAGTCTATTGTGGCCACGCAGGTTTATAGGGATTGTGTTGTTATGGTGTGTAGTCGGCACACCATAGCCGATATCGTTGAATTGGGTATGGTTGAATTTGATGTAATCATGAGGATGGACTGGCATTATTCATGTTTTGCTAAGATTGATTGTCAAACAAGAACCGTTAGGTTTGAATTTCCAAATGAGCCAGTTATTGAATGGAAGGGGGATGATGTGCTGCCGACGGGTAGGTTTATTTTTTACCTCCAGGCCATGAAGATGATCAATAAGGGGTGTATTTACCATTTGGTCCGGGTTACGGTCACCGATGTTGAGGGACGTACACTTGAGTCTGTGTCAGTAGTGAATGAAATTTTTGGAGGTCTTTCTGGATGAGCTCCCTGAGATTCCACCAGATAGGGAGATTGATTTTTGGATATATGTGATGCCGAGCATACAGCCTATATCTATTCCACCATACAAAATGGCACCGGCATAATTGAAAGAGCTAAAGGAACAATTAAAGGATTTGTTAGAGAAAGGTTTCATTCGGCCAAGTGTGTCGCCTTGGGGCGCACCGGTTATCTTTGTAATAAAGAATGATGGGTCACTAAGAATGTGTATTGACTATCGGCAGCTCAGCAAGGTCACAATAAAAAATAAGTACCCACTCCCAAGGACATATGACTTGTTTGATCAATTGCAAGGTGATAAGTACTTATCCAATATTGATTTAAGATTCGGGTATCACCAATTGAAGATCAGGAAGGGGGATATTCTGAAAAGAGCTTTCAACACCCGGTATGGGCACTTTGAATTCCTGGTAATGTCTTTTGGGCTAACAAATGCCCCCATAATTTTTATGGATCTTATGGATCGAGTCTTCAACCTTTTCTTGACTCCTTCGTGATAGTGTTTATTGACGATATCCTTGTATATTTGCGAAGTTGAGAGGACTATGCCGATCATCTCCGGGCGGTTCTATAGACTCTGTATAAGCACCCATTGTATGCAAAGTTTTTGAAATGTGAATTTTGGCTTGGATCTGTCACATTCTTGGGTCATGTCGTCTCTAGAGAAGGAATTAAGGTTGATCCTCAGAAGATTGCAGCTGTGAAGAATTGGCCTAGACCTACAACCCTAACAAAGATTTGCAATTTCTTAGGCTTAGCTGGATATTACAGGAAATTTTTAGAGGGGTTCTCTACTCTTGGCTCTCTATTGACTAAATTGATGATGAAGGTGGTTAAGTTCCAATGATCAGATGTTTGTGAAAGGAACTTCCAAGAGTTGAAATCAAGATTGACTAAGGCACTGGTGTTGACTCTACCAGAGAGTACAAATGGGTTTATGGTATATTGCGATGATTCAAGAATTGGACTTGGGTGTGTATTAATTCAACATGGCAAGGTGATATTTTATGCTTCTAGGAAACTCAAGAATCATGAAAAGAACTATCCAACACATGACTTAGAGCTTGCAGCGGTGTTATTTGCATTGAAGATTTGGTGTCATTATTTGTATGGGGTCCATGCGGATATATTCATGGACCATAAGAGAATTCAATATATTTTCAAGCAGAGGGAATTGAATATGAGGCAGATAAGATGGGTTGAGTTACTCAGAGATGACGACATCGATATCCTATATCATTCGGGGAAGGCTAATGTTGTGGCGGATGCCCTTAGCCAAAAATCTATGGGAATGTTGGCTCACTTTGGAGGCATATCAAAGGCCGTTGGCCAAGGAGGTGCAAAATAAGGCTAAATCATCGCTTGTTGTGGAAGTCAAGGAGAAGCAATACGACGATCCATTGTTGGTACAATTGAAGGAGGGGAGTCATAAACATAAGACTATGGTTTTTTTTCTTAGCATGGATGATGGTACGCTAAGGTACCAAGGGCGATTATGTGTTCCAAATGTAGATGGTCTTTGGGAAAGAATCATATGCGAGGCTCACACTTCTAGGTATTCCGTGCACCTAGGCTCTACAAAGATGTATCATGATCTTAAAGAAATCTACTGGTGGAATGCTATGAAGAAGAATGTAGCTGACTTTGTGGCAAGATGTCTAAATTGTCAGCAAGTGAAGGCCGAGCAATAAAGCCCCGGTGGGCACAATAACATAGAAATTCCGATGTGGAAGTGGGAGATGATCAATATGGACTTTGTGGTGGGACTAACTCGTACATCTCGCAAGTTCGACTCGATTTGGGTGATTAAGGATCGACTCAAGAAATTAGCTCACTTCTTACCAATTAAGGCTACCGACATATCAGAACAATATGGTTAGTTGCATATCAAGGAAATAGTCAGGCTGCATGGCACTCCAGTTTCTATTATCTCAGATCAAGGAGCACAGTTCACGGCTAATTTTTGAAAGAAATTTCAGCAAGACTTGGGTACTCAGGTGAATCTTAGTACAGCCTTTGACCCGCAGACTTTGCGCGCTTGTGTTCTTAACAGCAAGGGTAGCTGGGATGATCATTTGCCACTCATATAATTTGCCTACAACAACAGTTATCATGCTAGCATTTAGATGGCGCCGTTTGAGGCTTTATATGGTGGGAGATGTAGATCTCCCATTGGGTGGTTCAAGATTGGGGAAGCGGAGTTGATAGTGCTAGACCTCGTGCATCAGGCTATTGAAAAGATTAAGATCATTAAGGAGCGGTTGAAAACTGCTCAGAGTCGTCAAAAGTCCTATCCGGATGTGCGTCGTAGGTATTTGGAGTTTAAAGAGGATGATTGGGTATTCTTGAAGGTTTCCCCCATGAAGGGTATAATGTGGTTTTGTATGAAAGGGAAATCGAGTCAGAGGTATGTTGGACCATACAGAATCTTTCAGAGGATTAGTCAGTGGCTTACTGTCACGACCCAAACTGGAGGGCCATGACTAGCACCCGACCATACTTGCCGAGCACCAACGTACATTTTACCTAACCTTCTTTATTATCTTTTAGGGCTGACAAGATCAATATAAATGGTAAAGCTAAATAGGACAACCAGACAATCAAGAAACTATATATAAGGTACGAGCTACTACGTTACCATGAAAGACTATACAACAAAAACCAGCCAACAAGGCATACCAAACTATACATGAGTCGAAACACCTGTCTATGAGCCTCTAAAGGAACATAAGTACTGCAACATAGCCGGAATAGGGTCCCGACATACCCATAATGTCTATAACCAAAAATGCATATCCAGACCACGACAAGTCCGGAGAAGGATCTCGCCAATCACCGCTGAACTGGACAGCCTACTGTGGTGGGGAAGCTGCACCTGCCTGTCTATCAGGACCTGCAGCACGACATGCAGCATCCACAAATAAAAGGACATCAGTACGAATAAAGTACTGAGTATGTAAGGCAGGGAACCACAAGTACGAACAGTAATGTAAGCAGGTACAGAGAATATACAACCTGTAACATCTGGGTACTTCTGAGGGCTACTGACATGAAATGGATGATACATATGTATATATACATAAACTTTTAAAACATACGCCTCTGTGGGAATCATCATCATCGTATCATACCCGACCGTAATAGGCTCGATAAAAACGTACCCGGCTATCATAAGGCTCGGTAGAATCGTTCCCGGCCACGTGGATCTCGGTAAAACCCAACTGATCAGTGGTTGCACAATAGGTACCGTACCCGGCTAGCGCGGCTCGGTAGAGTAAAATAGATACATATATATAATGCATGCTCGACTCATGAAAATACGTTCTAAGCCTTTTGGAGTGACATAAGATTGGTATCCTCTGTACACGTTATTAGGCCTAACTCTTCACCATGAACCTTATAAGAATCAGGAAGTACCAACAACATTGATAAAATAAGAACAAGAGAAGCAACATCAACGTCAATCATTCCATAAGAGGGGAAACAATGTAAGTACTACTAGCTTCTATGAGTAGAGTTTCTTTGGAAGCTCGTTCATTACATCATGTACCATCGGAGTCGTGCAAAAGAAGGAAAGGGATAGCCTCACATACCTTGTATATACTGCCCCAATCTCAAGCTATGCAACTGTCACAACTCCTTAGTCTACAATAAGAGAAACGATATTATCGTTATCATTTAAGCGTCATAACTATTACGTATCGACCACAACCTATTTTACGACAAAACGGACAGCACCTCCCCTATATATATGACTTCACACAATTCAAAACATTCACCAAACAGCCCAAAAAATATCAATAATAATCATATTGAGCCTCCCAAAACAGTCCACGCACTAGCTAATCACTTCATACGTACGATGGCCACCGTAGTCGTGTCAAACGACCCGAAAATGTTACAAAGAAATATCAGCCCACAACCCTAAATCTATATGGTTTTTATCCACACCCTTCTTCATCCAAAACTCCACAAAATAGTAGTAAAACACGCAGCCCAACAGCAACACAAAACAGTCCACAAAACAGTCCGCTACAAGTGAATAACTCGAACTCACGGCTTCCGATCACCGTCCCGTGAGTTCTTACATGTATAGAAAGAATTACCATGAATTTACAGGAGAAAAAAATGTATGAAAGAGCAGTAAACTTACCTTACTTGTTGGATATCTCAGCCCTTTCCTTGGTTCTTCAAACTCTACGTTTCACCCGAAATTAGAACTTGAAAGAGAGGGAAAATCGATTAGGGTTTGTGTGGGATTTTTGTGGAGGGGTTGCAGGGGTTCAATTTGGTTTTGAAGGTATGAAATAAGGGTGAAATAACTGAGTTTAAAATCCCTTAAAATTCCTCTCTTGGCTGACTTTGGGACTTTTAATTTTGTCCTCTAATTTTTGCAAGTATGTGATGCACCTACTTGTCACCTACCAATCTGCGCAGGTCTGCAGAAATACAATTATCTCTATACTCCAAGATCGTATTGACAAAAGGTTTAATGAGTTGGAAACTAGACTCATAGATATTTAATTTGGTAGGTAGATCACCCCGTAATTCCTTGTAAATTGGGAGAAAAGCTTAGAAACATTTGACCTAATGCTTAAGTAAAATTATGAACCTAAGTTGCGACAACTTTTATCGACTTTTGTTTCATAACTCGTTTCACTTCAAGAATTATGGTACGGATATTATATGATTCAAATACCTTAAAAAAAGACCTCTTGAGTGTATTAAGCACCTTTAGGTTTACCCGAAAATATGAGTTACAACATCCTTGATTCGTTTAACTCTTAATACTTGTTAATCACCCTTGTACACTCTTATATCACTTAAGACCAATAGGATTAACTTCTTATCATCTCAAAGATAATTACTTCTTGGATGTATGTTAAATAACATATGACATGAACAAACACGTGTGGATATGGGTTGTAACACTTACAGGGTAGAACTATCTCCGGAGATGTCTTTAGTTGCACCCAGTGTTTCATGTATCCATGTTGAAGAAGGTGGTTTGAGATTCGTCGCTTATTGTTCCGGTTGAGACTATTGAGGTTAATGAAGAATTAACTTATGAACAAATTCCAGTTACCATTCTTGATAGGCAAGTTTGTAAGTTGAGGAACAAAGAAATTGCCTCCGTGAAAGTGTTATGGCAAAGCCAACAAGTCGAAGAGGCCACCTGGAAAGCCGAGGAAGAGATAAGAAGAAGTATCCTAGTTTATTTGAATAGATATGTAGTTGTGTCCAAAATTTTGAAAGCTAACTTTCTATTATATTTCCATTATACAACTTATGTTGAGTTACTCCTCCTTGGTAATGTAATGTTTATGCATTGAGGCCGGTGTAGTTACCATGTTATTTACATCTTTGTGTTTTGATTATGTTGTTAGGACTGGTTTTGGGTTTCTCTGGCAGGTGGATAGGCCCAATTACAGGAGAGACTGGCAAAATTTTTGGAAGTTTAGGGAGTTAGTCAAAAATTTGGAACTGCTGGTGTGTGAAATAGTAGACGGATTTTGACCCTTATTCGGGGACGAATGATATTAGGCGGGGGAGGATGTAAGGTTCCAAAAAATTTCACCCAGAACCTGGGGTTTTGTGATGCCAAGATAGACTTATGTGTTGATGATTGTAGAGAATCTTGATGTTTTGGTATTGTTTTGCTCGTGATCCCTTAAAAATTGTCTTGCTCCTAACTTGATGTTTTGGTATTATTTGAGGCTCCCATTGACTTTTATAATTGTCCTTCCTTGTGTTATCATTCATTCTGTTGAGAAGGTGTTTAGTCATTCATACTAGTACTATTCCATATGAACGAACGTCCCTTTTACCGGGGGTGCTGCATCTTTAATGGATGCAGGTGGTTCCATAGCAGGCGGCTTTGACCATTGATAGTGGTACACCCTCTTCCCAACTGACTTGGTGAGCCCCACTTCATATCGGGGTCGTATATCTTTTGTTCCTTGTGATTATGTTTTGAGGTATGGTTGGGGCCTTTTTGCCGGCACTATCATCTTACTCTTTTGTATCTATTAAAGGCTCCGTAGACATAGTGTGGGTGGTATATTGGTGTTGGGGAAGTCAAACTATTAATGTTGTATTTGTATCACACGTTCCACTTCAATCTATGAAAGTGTATGTATTCTTAACTTTATAAATGATGTAACTAATGATAAGGAATCGGTGTTGTTCACATGATCCTCCCCATTGTCTAATTAAAGAAATGGATCTTTCCTTTATTCATGAGTGAGTTCGGGTAGAAGGTATTGTACAGGCTTGCTTGGTCGGGTTATCTCGATTGAGCGTAGCGCTCCCCGAGGTCGATTCATGACAATGCCGCCCGACATGGATATTGATTTCAGTATTGACTTGGTACCGGGCACTCAGCCCATTTCTATTCCTCTGTATCGTATGGCACTAGCATAGTTGAAGGAATTGAAAGAGTAGCTTCAAGAGCTTCTTGATAAGGGGTTCATTAGGCCTAGTGTGTCGCCTTGGGGTGCACCGGTGTTCTTTTTGTGAAGAAAAAGGATGGTGCATGCAGATATGCATTGACTATAGGTAGTTGAACAAAGATACAATTAAGAACAAGTATCCTTTGCCACACATTGATGACTTATTTGACCAACTTCAGGGTGCTATTGTGGTCTCTAAGATTGATTTGAGGTTGGGGTATTAACAGTTGAAGATTCGGAACTCAGATATTCTGAAGACGGCATTCAGGACCCGCTATGGTCACTATGAGTTCCTTGTGATGTCTTTTGGGCTGACCAATGCCCCAGCAATATTCATGCATTTGATGAACAGTGTATTCAGCTATATCTTGATTTGATTGTCAAAGTATGTATTGATGATATTTTTATGTACTCACGTAGCCAGGAAGAGTATGCACATCATCTAAGGATTGTACTACAGACGTTGAGGGAGGAGAAGCTTTATGCTAATTTCTCCAAGAGTGAGTTATGGCTTCGTTCGGTGGTGTTCTTGGGGCACGTGGTGTCCAGTGAGGGGATCAAGGCGGATCCGAAGAAGATTGAGGTAGTTCATAGTTGTCCCATACCGTCTTCAGCTATTGAGATTCGAAGTTTTCTTGGCTTAGTCGGATATTATCGCCACTTCATGGAGGGTTTTTCGTCCATTATAACAACTTTGACCAGGTTGACCCAAAAGGGTACCCCATTCAGGTGGTTCGATAAGTGTGACAAGAGCTTTCGGAAGCTCAAGACTGCCTTGACCACATCTCTAGTTCTAGTTTTGTCTTCTGCATCGAGTTCGTATACTTATTCACTGTATTGTAATGCCTCTCGGATTGGTATTGGGTGTGTCTTGATGCAGGAGGGTATGGTGATTGCTTATGCTTCATGCTAGTTGAGGCCTCATGAGAAGAACTACCTCATTCATGATTTGGAGTTAGCAGCCATCGTCATACATTAAAGATTTGGAAGCATTATATTTACGGTGTATCTTGTGAGATATTTATGTATCATCGGAGTCTGCAGCACTTGTTCAAATTAAATAATATCAATTTGAGGCAGCGGAGATGGTTGGAGCTGCTAAAAGACTTTGATATTACCATTTGTATCATCCGGGAAGGCCAATATAATGGCTGATGCCTTGAGTAGGAAGGCGGTGAGCATGGGTAGCCTTGCATATATTCCTGTTCTTGAGAGACTGCTTGCGTTAGATGTTCAAGCTTTGGCCAATAAGTACGTCAGGTTAGACGTGTGGGAGCCTAGTCGAGTTCTGGCTTGTGTGATTTTTTGGTCTTCTTCATATGATCACATTAGAGAGAGTCAGTATGACTACCCATATTTGCTTGTCCTTAAGGATACGGTTCAACACGGTGATGCAAGGAGGTTTCTATTGGAGATGATAGGGTGTTGCGGATGCAGGGCCAGATTTGTGTGCTCAATGTGGATGGGTTACGTGAGTTGATTCTTAAGGAGGCCCACAGTTCATGATATTCCATTCATCTGGTTGCCGTGAAGATGTATTAGGACTTGAGGCAATAGTATTGGTGTAGGAGAATGAAGAAAGATATACTGGGGTTTGTAGCTCGGTGCTTAAATTGTCAGCACGTGAAGTACGAGCACCAGAGGCCGAGCGGTTTGCTTTAGAGGCTTGAGATTCCTGAGTGGAAATGGGAGCGTATCACCATGGACATCGTAGTCCGCTTCCGATGAACTTTGGAGAAGTTTGATGCCATTTGGGTGATTGTGGATCGGCTGATTTAGTCCGCACATTTCATTCTTGTTGGGACTACCTCTTATTCGGAGCAGTTGACCGAGATCTATATATGCGAGATTTTCGCCTTCACGGTGTGCCGGTGACCATTATTTCAGATCAGGGAATGTAGTTCACATTGCAGTTTTGGAGAGCTGTGTAGCAAGATTAGGCACACGGATTGAGTTAAGTACAACATTCCACCCTCAGACGGACAGACAGTCCGAGCGCACCATTCAAATATTGGAGGATATGCTACGTGTTTGTGTCCTGGATTTTGGGGGTTCTTGGGATCAGTCTCTGCCGCTTGCAGAGTTTTCCTACAACAACAGCAACCAATCAAGTATTCAGATGGCTTCGTATGAGGCCTTGTATGGGAGGCGGTGCCGGTCTTCGATTGGTTGGTTTGAGCCGGGTGAGGCTAGGCTATTGGGTACTGATTTGGTTTAGGATCCTTTGGAAAAGGTTAAGTTGATTCAGGATCGTCTTCGCATGGCACAGTCTAGAGAGAAGAGTTACGCTGATCGGAAGGTTTGTGATGTTGCTTCCATGGCAAGAGAGAAGGTATTGCTCAAAGTTTCACCCATGAAGGGTGTAATATAAGGTTCAGGAAGAAGGCCAAGTTGAGCCTTCAATAAATTGGCCCTGTTGAGATGCTTGAGAGGATTGGAGAGGTGGCTTACGAACTTGCATTGCCACCTAGTCTATCGAGTGTTCATCTAATGTTTCATGTTTCCATGCTCCATAAGTATTTGGTGATCCATCTCATGTTGTGGACTTCAACATGGTTCAGTTTGACTGGGATTTGACTTATGATGTGGAGCCGGTGGCTATTTTGGATACGTAGGGTCGAAAGTTGAGGTCAAAGAGCATAGCTTCAGTGAAAGTTCCGTGGAGGGGTCATCCAATCGATGAGGCTACTTGAGAGACCGAGCGGAAGATGCGGAGAAATATCCACGCCTATTTATTGCTTCTTTTGTGATTATTTGTTGTCATGTCACTTGTCAGGGTAGTTGGTTCAGTTCCGGGGATGTTTCAGAATAAGTTGGGACAATTAGTCCCAAGGTTGGAAGCCTAAGTTGATAGAGTTTATCAGATGTTGACTTATGTGTAAATGACTCTGGAATAGATTTTTGATTGTTCTGATAGCTACGTGTGATGATTTTGGACTTAGGAGTGTGTCTGGATATTGATTTAGAGGTCCGTAGATATTTTGGCTTGAATTGGCGAAAGTAGGAAAATGAAAGTTTGGAGAGTTGAGAAGTTTGACCAAGAGTTGACTTTCTAGTTACCGGGCTCGGCTTTTGGTTTCGAAAGTCGGAATAGATCTGTTGTGCCATTGATGACTTGTGTGCAAAATTTGAGGTCAATCAGAGTTTGTTTGATAAGTTGCGGCATCGATTGTAGAAGTTGAAAATCCATTAGTTTCATTAGGCTTGAATTGGGGTGTGATTCGTATTTTTGATGTTGTTTGATGTGATTTGAGGCCTCAAATAAGTTCATATGATGTTTTAGGATGTGTTGGTATGTTTGGGTGGGGCCTGGAGGGTCTTGGGTAAGATTCAGATTGAAAACAGATTGAAATTTGGACTTAGAGAGATGCTATTGGTGCTGAAGCCTGGTGTCATCGCAGATGCTGAGGCAGCGGCTGCAGGTGCGATCATGTAGATGTGGTTGAGTCGCCATGGGTGTGAGATTTGAGGAGGAAGCCTGAGAGCATAGGTGTGAGATTCGGGTCGTGATAGTGTATGTCTGAATTTGGATTTGGAGATTCCTACATTGATTTGGCTCTAGTTGGCGAAAGTTAGAAATTTGAAGGTTTGGAAGGTTCATAACTTTGATCGGGATTTTGACTTTGAGGTAATCGAGTTCGAATTGTTATTTCGGAAACTAGAATAGGTTTTGCGATGTCATTTGGGACTTGTGTGCAAAGTTTTAATTAATTCCGAATAGTTTAGGCTTGAATTAGATATTGGGTTTGAAGTTAGAAATTTATGAACCTATGAAATTGATCTTAATTCTTAAGTGACGATTCATGGTTTCAATGTTCATTTTAGTGTTTGTATCCTTTGGATAGGTTTTTTTTTTGGCTAAATATAAATTTTATTAATAGAAGAAAAATACAAAAGTGGAGGGAGACATAAACCTTACCTCCCAAAAGAGAACGAATGTACACTTAGTCATCCTGAGCTGATAACTAATTGTACCTAAAAAGTAGTAAGGTGTTAGACCTATGGTGATATGATGATTGTCTATTTTGTATTGATAGACAAATATATGTACAAAAACAAAGTGAAATTTTCCTAGGTCAGCTATACAAAAAAGTACATATGTTCTTGCTTCTATTAAGTGGTTGAGGGATGTGATCCCTTGTATATACATCTGACATCTATCAGTGATTTCTAGAGTTCCAAAAAGTGTGACAAAAAAGTGCGAGCTATCTTCAATTTCGCTTTGGCCTTGGGGGTAAGGAAAGCCAAATTGAAGATGGCTATCTGAATCTACCCTGTACTTGGATGGCAGTGTTGTTTGTGTTGTTGGGTGAGCAATATTCTGATTGCTGCTGATGGTTCTGATGTTGAAAGGATGGCCTTTGTGCTGGATCTGCTGGTATTGAGTGTATGTGTGTATCTTGTGTGTTTTGCTAGATAGACTATTTGGCTTACTGCTTCTGTGGGAGCTGATGTCGTCTTTTGATTCCTACTACTTCTGTTGGTAACCTGTTGGTAGTGCTGCTATGTCTTGTAATTGTTGATGCCTTGGTATCCTCCTGTTGTCCTGATGTGTGTTGTGTGGTTTCCAGTGATGCATTGTAGAGGGAGCAGTCCATGATGATTGCTGTAGTTGCAACAGATTGAGCACCAAGGGTGCTAATACCACACCTTGCAACTGCAGCAATAATCTGGACCACTTCAAGTTGTCTACAGTGTTGTAAGAGATGCTGAGTTCAGTGGAGGAATTAGTGTTTGTGTTGTATCTACTTTGGATTTTAGTTTGTTACTGGTGGTATAACAATTGGTTTTGACTTATGTGCTGACTTTGGTGCTTTATGACTCTCAGATCATCTATGTTTGCTTCTGAGTGTTGCTTCTGTTGACTGTCTGTTTGTTGTGCTTCTGTGTCATGTAGTTGCTACTGGCTTAGTGATTTCCTTTTCATGTTGCTGTTCCTATGTGGTTGTGTGTTGAATGGGTTCTAGTGCTATATGGTGGCAGGGAAGGTCCATGATGATTGCTGTAATTGCAACAGATTGATCACTAGAAGTGTTGATACCACACCTTGCAATTGCAGCAATGATCTAGACCGTACCAAACTATCTGCAATGGTGTGAATGTTGTTGATTTTAGTTGGGGGCATGCTGTTGTGGTGTTGTAGTAGCATTTGGTCTTGCTAAATATGTTGCATTTGAGGGGTGAGGTTGTTGTTGCTTTGGCTGAGCTTTTCCTGTTACTGACATTGGTTTTGCTGGATTGAGCACCTTTCTTCTTTTGATTTGGCAGTGTCTTGTTTGGAGTTTTGATGTTCCATATTGGGCTTCCTGCTTGATTTGATATTGTGTTGGGTTGCACAAAGTGATTGGGGTTCAATCAAAGTGCCAAAGTAGCAATGGAATGAGCATCAGGGATGCTAATACCACACATTGCTTCTTCAACAATAGACTGATCCAAAGAGTGTATCTTGGTGACTAGAAGGCTGAGTTGTTGCTGTTGTCTTATGTAGTTGCTATATCTTTGCAGGATTTTTTTTTGCTACTGTTGTGTTCCTGCTGAGGCAATGTGAGGTTGAGGGTGCTGGCAAGTAACAAAGTGAATAATCGTTGTCTTCTTGAGTTGATACTTAGTAGATGGCTGGTTCTGTAGTATATCACTTGTGTGGTGCTGTTTCAAGAGAGTCCAATTGCTAGAGGCTGGTGTGTAGGTCCTAAACAGTTGCTGCAGTTGTGCTTGATGCTGCATTTGCAGTAGCAAAATCTAGTCCTTCCTACCTGCATACAAAAACAGACAAGTTAGATGATGAGGTTGACCTGTGGGGTTGGTTGCTCTAGTATTTCCTGCAAAATATAGCATATTGTTAGTCTGAATCCACTGCTTCATTTTTTCTTTATCACTGTCGTTTTTCCCTCCACCAGGCTCCCTTCCCATTGGTAGAGTTACTTCCCCTTGTTTCCTACCACTCTTACTCTTAGATATGTGCATTATCTCTTATCACTATTGATCAACCTTCTAGTTTGTGTATCCAGCTCAGCAAAACAGTAGCATTCTATAGGTTCAACATCCAGGGCATAGTTTGCCAAATGATCTGCTAGTTTGTTGCCTTCCCTGAGTATGTGTGTTACTGTTGCATTACATCTTGCCATCAGCTCTTTGATTTCTGCAAATGTTTCATCAATGAACCATGGCACTCTCTGTTCTCCCTTTATGCCTTTCAGTAGCATCATTGAATCAGTATGGAGGTCTATAAGAAAGTGTTCGTGGTGGACACAGAATCTCAAGGCCACCAGTATTGCCTGTGCCTCGACTTCGGTGTTTGTGCCTTCTTGAATTTCCTTGCAGCATGCATATATGACATCTCCCTGTTCATCTCTCAGTACAAAACCAATTGAGCTTCTCCCTGGGTTACCTCTAGAGGCTTCATCTGTGCTGACTTTTAACCACCCTTGATTGGGGAATTCCCATAGCACCTTTGTGTACTTCAAAGTGGGAGTGTATTCCTCCATCATAGTGATTATATCTGGCCATTTATGAGGGATGCTTTGGATACTTGGTTTTCTGACTTTGATGAGTAATTGAAGGGTGGAAGTGATCCGGTAAATTACTCTATTGACAGTGACTGTATCCCCATATTTGTAACTGTTTCTTCTCTTCCATAGCTCCCAAATAATTATTGATGGAAAAGCTTGCATTATAGGTTTCAATATAGGTACAACCTCTGCAGTCCAGCATTTAACCACAGCCTGATGCAATGTGATTCCATTCATGTTAATTCCTGCATTACCAAGGAAGTGCCTCCACACTTTGCTTGCAGCATATGATGTGAAAAATAGATGTTGTCTTGATTCTTCTTGTGGCTCTGAACAGCACCAACATTTAGATGCCATTTGATACCCCAGTTTTCTAAGGAAATCATCAAGTGGTAGCCTGTTTCCCCATACTTCCACATGAAGAAAGCAATCTTGAAAGGCAGCCCATTCACGCAGATGTTTATGTAAGCATTAGAAGGATTTTGCTTCCTCCTCAGGTATTCCCTAGATGATTTTACAATGAAGTCACCTCTAGTTTCTAGCATCTATGCAGGTTTATCAAGCACATCTGTAAGGGCTGGTGGTTTGAAATTCTCCAATATGTGTACAGCAAGATCATCTGGCAGCAGTTCTCTGATCTTCTCCTCATTCCAGTGGTCATCATGCACCACATCATATATGTTTTGTACTGTTTCATCACACATAAAGACAGGTGGGGTAACAAAATATAGAGCTCCCAATCCAGTCCAGTTTTCAAACCAGAATAGAGAAGATCCCATCTTAGGTTTCCAGAAGATTTGATGTTGTATGATGTTTTTGCATTCAATCATTTTTCTCCATATATGAGATATATCACAAGAGATTTACAAAGAGTGCACGATGATTACAGGATGATTATCTGATGTCTAGTACAAGATGATCCTACAACTACTACATGGCCTCCTTTATATAGGACTAGGAGGTTATTACAAGACAAACATTCTAGATAAAGCAAAACCTATCTTACATAGCAAACTTATCTACAAGGTAATACCAATTTTAGGTATATATGTTCCGAGTTAATTTTGTCCTCCTTGTAGACAGAATAGCTGCTATTATTGCTAATGGTTTCCATGGTAAATCAGATAAATATGGCCACTAGTATTCCCATGACTATGGTAGGCAAGCCGAGGGATCTTTCCTGCAGCTTTCTGATAATTGAGAGGAACAAACATCTGCGGCTTTGCCATCGTCTGACGGACACACATCACATTATAATTAACTTGACCACGATACCTTGATGAAGTTACAGTAGTTGGAGGAATAGCTACAGCTGTGGTACAAAATGACTTAGGCCAGTTGGCATCATAATTACTAGAACTAGTGTTGGTGGTAGAAGGAGAAGAGACAACTTTTTTTGTGGATTTGGGTGGTGAAAGAAAAGCTCTGATCTTGAGGGAGGACGATGGTGATGCAGTCGCAGCACCATCATATTCTTTAATGAGATTGGCGAGATCTTCATCAGAGGTGATTGACACAAGTGCATCCAAATCTTCTTTCGGGAATTGACACCTTAAACTACTCATTCCTCCGCACATCTCCCCTAACTTCACCATCAGCTCTGTAAATCACACATCCCACATAAATCCCGTTTTCTTAATAAATCAACTACTCCAATGCCAATCCATAAATATTGTCAACTATTTGTGGACCTATGCCGAAATATTTTCATATATAACTAGAGAGCTTTATAAAGACGGTATATATTTATATTTATATAAAAAAATAAGTGCAATGACATTTTGGTGGCTTATTTAAACATTCCTTAATTGGTCTCAACGAGTAGCAAGGCACAATTAAATAAAAGAGAGAGAAAACGGTAATTTACCAGCAAAAGAAATGGAACGATGAACGGAAAGGACACGGGTATCGCCGCCATAATAACAGAGTTTTCCGTCAGGATGACGGGGAAGAATCTTGCCACCATAGCAGGAGAGGAACTTGATATTGGTGGACTTATTAAGGGGTAGTTTATGAGAGCTGATGGAAGTTCCAACCATGATATAACTAAGATATTAGAACTGATATTGAAGATGGGTCAGTACGAACTTCGAAAAGAACAAGTGGGATACCTATGAAGAAAGAGGGAAGAGAGCTTTGAAGATGAATTTTACCCTAGTGACTTCTTCAAGCCTATGGAAGCTTCACTTTAGAACTCATTTATAGACTGGTTTGAAGAGGCAGGGGAGAAGGGTGAGATTTCATACTGGGCCGGGCCGGTTCGGATAAACTAGAAATGAGACCCCTTGCATATGTCAGCTAAGATTCTATACTTGTGGGCTTCAAAATTTTCATTTTCGTTTATCTTTTCAAGAAGTAATGGCCATATCTTATACTCCTACACAAATATATTTTCAATTTAGAACAGGAGTATCGTTATTTATGCAGTCCTCCCTCCCCCGAATGTGGGTACGTCGAGACTGCTATGCCCTGATCTCTGGCTACGTTGGGTTCATATTATTGCAGGTGGAACAAAGTTTGTGATATTCAGATTAAAATTTGGCAATTCTATTTTTATAGTAAGCTAAGATAACATAAGGTTACCATTTGTTTTTCTATATATTTTTTATTACATCAAAAGAAGGAAAGAGTAAGATCTACTATGCGAGATGATAAGGTTTGAATGCTTTATGTCAACTATGGAATGTCTCACAAGTGAGCTAACTCTCAACCGCATGACCCAGGTTACCATTTTTCACCTCAGGCTAATATTCCCTATTCGTTTCCACTATATCTTTACCCTGGTTTCAACACATCCCCACTAGTTAATTTTATGCACTATGAGAAATTGCATCTAAAAAGAAATTAGCCTAGTCAATGTATACGGTCAAAGTCGGGCCCGTCTATATATGATCAAAATCGGGCTCAACTCTATATGGTTAACATCGAGTTCAACTATTGCACGATAGATCGATTTCGGAATGCATAGGCTCGAAGATCGAACACGAGCTTCATCGAAGCGGAACACGAAGCCAGAATGTCCAACCTCGAGAACACTGTGCCCGTGCTCTGAAATCGAGCTTGACTCCGAAAATGTCCGAGGGAAGATCATTAAACCTTGATGAAAAATCAGAATATCCGTAATGAGACGAACATCACGGCAGGAATCTCGACACCAATCAATAGAACCGCTTAATTAGCAAATCAAGAAAATTTTTACCTTGTGCGGAGATTTTTACCTTGTAAAAAGTTGCACCAGATGTACGACTTCCCCACTACATAAAGGGAGAGTTGAACCATTTATCAAACACCTTTTTAACGAATCATCAATAAAAAGAAAAAATAATGATATATTGCTCTCTTGAATCATTTTATCATCAACTTGTTTCCATTTCCATTATAATCGGTTTCTGCCCAATAAGGATTAGCCAACGGCCAAGAGTGTCTAACTCGGATGGTTTGCGTTTCTTTTTCATTTATCTCTTAATTGTAAATTTCATTATATTATTCGTCATTTGTTTCAAATTAGACCACATATCATTAAAACCACAAATTTAGGGTAAACAGTTTGGCACCCACCGTGGGGCTAAGGATAATAGTGGATATTTGATACAACTTTTTGCCACACACATTGTTTCACACTTGCTCTTTGAAGTGTTTCTGATTCTAGGTTGCAATACGGAAATGTCAAACTCCCAATTAGCACCTCTGCACGTTGATAACGAGTTTGAACATCAAGGCAAAAATAATAACATAGCGCCCGGTGACGAAATTCCAATCGATGCTAATTCAGAAGTGGCAGTCGATGAAAATCATATCACTGGCCCCTCAAATAGTGTTCATAGGGGAATTCGATCGGTGACACAAAACCCCCCAAAACGAAGAAAGGGACGGGATCAGCCTCAGGATGATCTTCGAAATGTTGCAAGCCTAACAGGCAGCGATAGCTCCCTTACGAAACCGAAGCCAAATCTCGAACAGGGTTGAGCCTGGCCCTTCCCGGGAAATTACCCATAAGGATGGATCGGTTGTAGGAAGGTTGAATGAGTGTGAATCGGAGGCAAACCCCGAAATTATGAAGATGCTCGAAGAACTAACTAAACGAATAGAATCTGGAGAGAAGAAAATCGAGGCAAATAACAAGAAGGTGGAAACGTACAACTCCAGGGTGGATCAAATCCCAGGAGCACCCCAGTATTAAAAGGCCTAGATTCCAACAAGTTCGTACAAAAAACTTTTCCACCGAGCCCGGCTCTGAAACCGATTCCCAAAAAATTCCGTGTGCCAGAAATCCCAAAATATAACAGAACGACCGACCCAAACGAGCATGTAACCGCATATACATGCGCTATCAAAGGGAACGACCTGGAGGATGACGAGATTGAATCCGTTCTATTGAAAACTTTTTGGGAAACCCTATCGAAAGGAGCTATGACATGGTATCACAACTTACCGCCTAATTCTATTGACTCGTTTGCTATGCTTGCAGATTCTTTTGTGAAGGCACACGCCGGCGCCATCAAGATCGAAACGCAAAAATCGGACCTTTTCAAAGTCAGGCAGAAGGATAACGAAATGCTTAGAGAGTTCGTGTCCCGGTTCCAAATGGAACAGATGGATCTGCCACTGATCACAGACGATTGGGCTGTTCAAGCTTTCACTCAAGGGCTCAATGTTCGAAGCTCGGCGGTTTCGCAACAACTAACACTGAACTTAATAGAGTACCCTGCCGTCACATGGGCTGACGTACATAACCACTACCAGTAAAAAATCAGAGTCGAAGATGATCAGTTCGGAGCCCCCTCGGGATCCATTTACCCCATTAGAGTTTATCGCGAACCAAGATCAAATAGAGAGCGACATTGGCCGTATAACGGGGACAGAATAATTGGCGTATCTGGGCAAAACTCTCCAAGACATGAAAGGAGGAATGACCAAGGTCAGAACAACTGGGGGCTCATGACCAAAAGCAATTTCGAAAGGCCCATCGGGCATAAAAAAGCACCTCGATTATCGGAGTATAATTTTAATGTTGATGCTGCCACTATCGTATATGCTATCGGCCGCATCAAAGATACCAAATGGCCTCGGCCATTGCAATCCGATCCAACCCAAAGGGATCCTAATCAGATATGCAAATATCACGGCACTCATGGTCATAAAATAGAAGACTGTCGGCAACTGAGAGAAGAATTAGCCCGGTTACTCAATAACGGACACCTTCGAGAATTATTGAGCGACCGAGCAAAAAATCACTTCAGAAATAGGAATAGACAGACAGGCCAGGAAGAACCTCAACATACAATCAACATGATTATCAATGGAGTTGATACCCCTCATGGTCCGATGTTGAAACGTACCAAAATATCCATCACTAGGGAAAAGCGCACTCGGGATTACACGCTAGAGGAGACTTTATCTTTTAACGACGAGGATGCGGAAGGAATTGTACACCTCCACAATGACAACACTTGTAGTATCTGTACTTATACATAAAGTTAGAGTAAAACTTGTGTTAATCGACCCAGGTAGCTCGGCCAATATAATCCGATCGTGGGTCGTGAAACAACTCGGCCTGTCAGATCGGATCCTTCCTACAGTCCGAGTACTTAACGGTTTCAATATGGCATGTGAGACCATCGAGGATGAAATAACGTTGCCAATAAATATTGCTGGAACCATTCGAGAAACAAAGTTCTGTATGATCCGAGGGGACATGAGATACAATGCTCTGTTTGGAAGGCCATGGATCTATGACATGAGGGCGGTACCTTCGACATTACACCAGGTGTTGAAGGTTACGACGCCCGATGGATTTAAACAGTTTACAGGGAGCAAACACCTGCAAAAGATATGTTCGCGGTGGAAGAAATGACACCAACACCAACAGTTGCTAACCAAAGGGTTGAGAGCAAGACAAAATAGAAATCACAGATACCATCTTCGGCAAATGTGGATAAACAAGTAAATATCGAGGATGATGGTCATGGAATTCCTAGATCTTTCATCGCCCTCGATAATTCCGATGCCAGCAAATCGACTATCGAGGTACTGGAACAAGTCACACTGTGATAAGACTTGCCCGGACAAAAGATATACCTGTGCTCGGAGCGTAGCCCCGAGCTTAGGACAAAACTTACTTGATTCCTTACAACTAACGAAGACTGCTTCGCTTGGTCCCACCTTGATATAACAGGTATACCATCGGAGATAACCACTAACAAGCTGAGCCTAGATCCGAAATTTCACCCAGTCAAGAAAAAAAGGAGGCCTCAGTCCGAGATCAAACATGTGCTCATCAAGGATGAGGTAACTAAACTTCTAAAGATATGATCTATTCGAAAGGTTAAATACCCAGAGTGGTTGGCAAACGTAGTGGTAGTCCCTAAAAAAGGGAATAAATTAAGAATGTGTGTACATTATAAAGACTTGAATAAAGAATGTCCAAAAGACTCTTTTCCCTTAAGAAACATCGATCGAATGATCGATGCTACTGCCGGCCATGAGACCCTTAGTTTTCTCGACGCATACTCCGGCTATAACCAAATACGGATGGACCCAGGTGATCATGAAAAAACTTCCTTCATCACTAAATATGGCACATACTGTTACAATGTAATTCCATTAGGGTTAAAAATGCTGGAGCCACATACCAACGCTTAGTAAACCGAATATTCGAGAAACAACTCGGAAAGACGATGGAGGTTTATATTGACGACATGTTAGTTAAATCCCTACGAGGATAGGACCATTTAAATCATTTGCAGGAAACATTCAGTGTGTTGAAGCAGTACAGCATGAAGTTGAACTCGAAAAAATGCGCATTTGGTGTGGGTTCGGGTAAATTCCTCGGATTTATGGTCTCGAATCATGGAATCAAGATCAACCCTGAAAAAATCAAGGCTATCAAGGACATCACTGTCGTAGATAATGTGAAAGCCGTGCAAAAGTTGATCGGACAGATAGCTACTTTAGGGTGATTCATTTCGAGGTTGTTCGATAAAAGCTACCGGTTCTTCGCTCTATTGAAAAAGAAGAACAACTTTTCATGGACTCTGGAATGCCAGCATGTTTTGGAAGAACTCAAACGATATTTATCGAGCCCGCCGTTGCTTCATACACCGAAGATGGATGAACAACTGTACCTTTACCTGTCCGTCTCAGAGATGGGGGTAAGCGGAGTCCTAGTCTGAGAAGAACAAAATACACAATTCCTGATTCATTATGTCAGCAGAACCTTAGGCGAAGCCAAGACTAGATATCCTCACTTGGAAAAACTGGTGCTCGCTTTGTTAAGCGCTGCTAGGAAACTGAAACCGTATTTCCAATGTCATCCCATATGCATTGTAACAACTTACTCATTAATAAAAGTGATGCATAAGCCCGAGCTCTCGGGTGGGTTGGCCAAATGGACCATAGAAATAAGTGGGTATGATATTGAATATTGACCTCGAACCGCTATCAAATTTCAGGTGTTGGTAGACTTTGTGGCCAATTTTAACCATTCCTAGTACCCGAGGTCGAAAGAGAGTTGTTAGCCGGCTCAGGAACTCCTTCAGGAATATGGACCCTTTTCACAGATGGTGCTTCGAACGCGAAGAGATCCGGACTTCGTATCGTGTTGAAGCCACCAACTGGTAACATAATTCGACAATCCATTAAGACTGTGAAACTGACTAACAACGAGGCAGAATATGAAGCCATGATTGCTAGCCTATAACTAGCCAAGAGCTTGGGAGCAGAAGTGATCGAAGCCAAGTGCGACTCCCTTCTTGTGGTAAATCAAGTCAATGGAACATTCGAGGTCAGGGAAGGGCGAATGCAAAGATACTTAGACAAACTGCTGACGTTGCATCGGTTCAAAGAATGGACCTTACAACATATACCTCGAGATCAAAACAGCGAGGCCGACTCCCTCGCCAACTTGGCATTGTCGATTGAATACGACGAGGTCGATTCTGTAAAGGTCGTACAGCTTATGAGGTCGGTAGTGGAAGAAGGCCACACTGAGATCAATTCGACAAGTCTAAATTGGGATTAGAGAACAAATACGTAGAATATCTCAGTTCCGGCAAACTCCCCTCGGATCCAAAAGAGTTGGGGGCCCTGCGTACGAAGGCGGCCCGGTTCAGCTTGTCCGATGATGGAACCTTGTTCAGAAGAACATTTGATGGCCCACTCGCGATATGTTTGGGACCGGGTGACACTGTGTACATTTTAAGGGAAATACATGAAGGTACTTGCGGGAACCTTTCCGGTGCTGAGCTGCTAATTCAGAAAATAATCAGAGCCGGTTATTATTAGGTCAACATGGAAAAAGATGCAAAGGAGTTCGTTTGAAAATGTAACGAATGTCAAAGGAACGCCTCGATGATCCATCAACTCGGGGAGACACTCCACTCCGTCCTATCACCATGGTCGTTCATGAAACGGGGGATGGACATTGTTGGCCCTCTTTTCGTATACACCAGGTATGGATCAATTTATACTATTTATGACTGATTATTTTATTAAATGGATGGAAGTGCATGCATATGAAAATGTAAGGGAAAAAGAAGTGATAGAATTTATCTGGGATCACATCGTATGCCGATTTGGAATGCCGGCCGAGATCATATGCGACAACGGGAAGCAATTCATCGGCAGCAAAGGATCCTATCGATGCCCTACCACCCCAGTGTGAGCGGACAAGCCGAATCTACCAACAAAATAATACTTCGTAATCTCAAAAAGAGATTAACCGATGCCAAAGGGAGATGGAAGAAAATATTACCCAAAGTCCTATGGGCATATCGTACGACCGAAAAATCCAGCACCGGGCCACCCCGTTCTCTCTGGTTTATGGCGCCGAAGCTTTGATACCGGTCAAGGTTGGGGAGCCAAGTGTCAGGTTCCGGTATGCGACAGAGGAATCGGATTACGAAGCCATGAATACGAACTTGGAACTATTAGATGAAAGACGTGAAGTTGCCTTTGTTCGACTAGCTAATCAAAAGAAAAGGATCGAAAGGTATTACAACAGAAGAACCAACCTTCGATATTTCAACGTCGGGGACTTAATACTAAGGAATATTACACCAAACACACGGAACCTGAATAAAGGGAAGCTGGGACCAAACTGGGAAGGACCTTACTATATCATTAAAATCACCGAAAAGGGATCCTACAAGCTCGGAACAGTGGATGGTAAACAACTACCAAACAACTGGAACATACGTCACTTGAAACGGTATTAATGCTAAGGTATGATTCTGTTCTTTATTTTTATTTGCATCACGAACTAACGTTTGCAGGTATCAAATGACGTACCCTGAATCGGGGGATACGAGATATTATGTCTGAAAGCACGCGTTGCACTCTTTTTCCCTTGAATCGATTTTGTCCCAAAATGGGTTTTACGGTAAGGTTTTTAATGAGGCAACTAGTAAATTGTGCTAACTTAGATTCGACGGCCGATATCAAATCGGTGACGACATTATTCAAAGCCTATCTTCAGTCGACCCCGAATACTGGGGGCCCACTTTAGCTTGGGAAGATATTTCTAGGATTGAAGGGTCAAAGATTAATAAGATTCAATGTAAGGGTCAAATGGTCAAATAAACCGTGCCCAAATAGATTGATCGAACCCTAACACAAATTGTACACATGCATGATTGAGAATAAAGAAAAGTCTCTTGTATACAAACATCCTGCTTCCGATCAAACGAGCCCAAGGGCCACTTTAATTTTAGTTCGAATAACCATTCTCTCACTTGGGGACTTGTCCGAAAAACAAACTTACTTGAGGGGGGATGAGACCTATTAAAGTAAATCAATAACTTTAAAGACTATAGCCATTTCGAGTTAACAGAAATCGAGGGGGGATAAGACCTATTAAGGCAAACCCCAAACTTTAAAGGCTAAGGCCATCTCGAGTTAACCGAACACGAGGGGGGATGAGACCTATTAAGGCAAACCCCTAACATTAAAGGCTAAGACCATTTCGAGTTAATAGAACTCGAGGGGGGATGAGACTATTAAGGCAAACCCGAAACATTAAAGGCTAAGGCCATTTCGAGTTAAAATGAACTCGAGGGTGGATGAGACCTATTAAGGCAAACCCCAAACATTAAAGGCTAAGGCCATTTCGAGTTAACAGAACTCGAGGGGGGATGAGGATGAGACCTATTAAGGCAAACCCCGAACTTTAAAGGCTAAGGCCATTTCGAGTAAACGAAACTCGAAGGGGGATGAGACCTATTAAGGCAAACCCAGAAATTAGAGGGCTAAGATATCTGAAAGTTGCAAAAAGAAAAGCTTTACATATATACATCAAAAATCCCTTTCACCAAATCGAGAAACCTCGATACAAAATATTAAACATCGGAAAAGATAAAACTCGGTCAGGAGAGACTTGGTCTCAACTGGATCCCGCCTCGATATCTGAATTTTTGAGGTCGTCTCATTCTTCAAATCCGACTAAATCCTCAGAATCATCCTCCTCCGGGAAGGCTAATTTTCTGGCCTCATCCTCGGCTCTCCCGGAATCTTCGATCTCCACTGATAAATCAAAGACTCGAGCATGAATCTCTTCAAGGAAGAGTTTGCGAGATTGCCACCTCATATGGTCGACCATATTCCTTGATTGATCTTGAGCAGCTTCAGCATCGGCCTTATATTGAGCCACCAGTTCATCAGCTTCGGCATTGATAACAACAACTTCCGACTTGGCCGTTTTCAGCTCTTTAGCCATATTATCTTGATCTGAGATAACCATGCTGATACGAGATTAGAGCTCATCGGTGTTCCTGGTTTGAGCCTCGACTTTCTCCTTTGCCTCTCATGAGCCTCTGCTAAAGCTAACAGTGCCTGAAATTTCTCTTTTTCCGAGGCCAGCTGATCCATCTTGCTTCTCCACTCATCAACCTCAGCTCTAGCCACGCTTATTTCAGATTGAAGTTGATTAATCTGATCAAGCTTTTGCTCTACCTGCTCGATCAAGCAAGGATTATCCTTCCAAGTAAGCTCTAGTTCGGCACGGAGGTTCATCATCTCCCCTTCGAGCCGTTCATAGCGTCTCGACTCTTTCCGAAATCGAAGAAAGGCTTCATGGTGAAGTACCGAGGCCTTCAAGCATAAAGGAGGATGTTATAATAAATTGAAATTTTAAAGTACAAAACAAAGGACATTGAATAGAGCTTATCGGATATTACCCGATTTAGCGCCCGTTGAGCTTCATTGAATAGGCAGGGCGCATCCACCTTGTTCATTTTTGCCTGATCCTCCTTGGTCACCAAGCACCAGAGATAACTGGCCACTCCGACGGGAGAGGAAAGAACCCCGGCATCCTCGGGAATGGTAAAAGATATGGATCATTTTCGATCA
Source organism: Nicotiana obtusifolia (assembly GCA_002018475.1). Classification (NCBI taxonomy): domain Eukaryota; kingdom Viridiplantae; phylum Streptophyta; class Magnoliopsida; order Solanales; family Solanaceae; genus Nicotiana; species Nicotiana obtusifolia. Next base: position 96,700 of record MCJB01038823.1, read on the forward strand.
GAGTAAGCGCTCGACGCGGGAAATCGATCGACCAATTTTGGACTGAAGGAAATCCCGCTTGTATCGGTGGATGAGACTTTCCTCGGTACCTCTAAATTTACGAGCCCAAGACAGTCTTCCGAGGACGCCGAATCCACACCATCAAAAAAATCGCGGAAAGGGGGTCTTTCGATCTATGATCTCCACCCGGGGAACGTTCTTTTGCCATTTGGACCTCTTTGAATGTTGATTTCGAGAAAGAGGGCGAATCAAACAATTCAATTGGACCCAAGACTCCCAACGGTTCCCTCCTCAGACTCATCCCTCAATCAACGTAACGAGTCCGAAGGTAACACTCAATCACTAGCACTGCCCTTGGGCTTGCGAGCCAATCTTTTCCTCAGTCTCTTCTTTCCGAGGTCTGAGGAACTTGGGGCCTCTTATCTTTTCTTCTCTTTATCCTACTTCGAAATAGGGGGCAAGCTCGGAGCGATGAATGGTGAGCGACTACCAAAAAATCAGAACATAACTCACTTGAAACGATATTACTGCTAAGGTACGACCCTGTTTACTTCTTTTATTTATTTACATTTTGGATTAACAGTTGCAGGTAACCATCAAAGAACGATACAATTTTTTAGGCTTGAAAGCATGTGTTGCACTCTTTTTCCCATGAATCGGTTTTGTCCCAAATGGGTTTTCCGGCAAGGTTTTCATCGAGGCAGCAATGGATCGTGCTAACGTACAGGTAACAAGTTGGCAGTGCCTGAACTTTAAATGCTTCGGCCACCCCCATTCGAGAACAGTTGTCTTGGTTAAGCCCGGATGACTCGGATAACAAGCCCACTGGACAACACTTGAACTAGAAAGGCTACAGTCATCTTAAAATGGCTTAGAGATGTTTGAGACCCATAGCCAAGAAAAAGGGCCTTCAAAATTTCTAAAACGGTTCAAAAGGCTACCCTCGGCAAATTGTAATGTAAAAAATTCTAAGTACTTTGGGAAAATGTTCCAGCCATACCGAGCCCTCCGAACAAGACTAACTATTATGTGCTAAGGCATTCGATATCTGTACAATCATAAGGTAAAAAGCGAAAGGAAACAAGCTGAAAATTTGTCGAAGGGTAAAAGAGCCTTATATATATATATATATATATATATATATATATATGAAAAGATCTTTGCAAAGGCCAAACAGCCTTGACAAAAAAGTACAAAAATATAAAAACAAGAAAAAATCTACAAGTCACTTAAACGGCTCGGTCTCCATCGGAGCCCACCTCGTCACCTAGACCATCGGGTCTTCTCCGCCCCCAGATCCGTCCGAACCCTCGGAGTCTTCTTCGTCCTCGGGATATGCTATTTTCTTAGCCTTGGCTTCGAGCCCCTTAGCACTTTCAACCTCGCCCCACAAATCGAAACCCTGAGCGTGAACTTCCTCGAGGGCCTCCCTTCGTGATTGCCACTTCACATATTCGACAATATGTTTCAGCCGGTCCTGGGCTGTCTAGGCATCAACCTTGTACTGGGCCATCATCTCGTCAGCATCATCTCGTCAGCATCAGCTCTGGTCACTTCAGCCACAGACTTGGCCGCTTTAAGCTCCTGGGCAAGGGTCTCTCGATCGGAAACAACCGAGCTTAGCTGAGACTGGAGCTCCTCAATTTTTTGGGTCCATGCCTCAGCCTTCAACCTTGTCTCTCGGAGCTGGGTCCCCATTGAGGTTAACTGCACCTGGGCAATCTCCATTTCTGAGGCCAGGTGGTCCATCCTGCCTCTCCCCTTTTCTCCTAAGGGATACTCCAATTAGGAGAAGTTATAATAGGAGTGGTTTTCAACTTAAAATTTAGCAATTCAAAGGCTCTCATGCAATCATCATTGAAGTGAAACTTCTCATCTTTCTCTAAGAGAATGCGCAACGGGTTCACCACTTTAGATAAAACCTTAATGAAACGCTGGTAGAAGCCCGCGTGACCTAAGAAACTTCGCATGCCTTTCACCGAAGTTGGAGGTGGATGTTTAGAAATCACCTCAATCTTTGCCTTGTCGACCTCTATTCCATTCTTTGAAATTTTGTGGCCAAGGACAATGCCTTCCTCGACCATGAAATGGCATTTCTCCCAATTTAGCGCCAAGTTCGTTTCTTCACAACTTGCCAATACTCCATCCAAATTTTCCAAGCAATCATCAAAGGAATCCCCGACCACCGAGAATCCATCCACGAAGACTTCAAGGTAGTCCTCGACCATATCTGTAAATATTGCTATCATACACCTTTGAATAATCGTCGGTGCATTACATAAGTCAAATGGCATCCACGTGAAAACGAAAGTACCATAGGGACATGTGAAAGTTGTTTACTCTTGATCTTCCGGAGCAATAAGGATTTGATTGTAGCCCGAATAACCATCTAGAAATCAATAGAAAGCATGGCCGGCCAACCTATCAAGCATTTGTTCAAGGAAGGGAAGTGGAAAATGATCCTTCCTCATGACTTTGTTTAGCTTGCGATAGTCCATACACACTCTCCACCGGGTCACCGCTCTTATGGGAATCAACTCATTCTTCTCATTGGTGACCACCATCATGCCCCCCTTCTTTGGGACACATTGCACCGGAGAAGTCCACGAGCTATCGGAAATGGGGTAGACAACCCCGGCATCCAACCACTTGATAATCTCCTTTGACCACGTCTTGCATAGCTTCATTGAGTCTCCTTTGATGTAGAATAGATGGTTTGACATCCTCCTCTAAGTTAATCTTGCGCATGCAAAATGCTGGGCTTATTCCCCGAATATCCGCCAAAGTCCACCCAATAGCCTTCTTCCTCTTGTGGAGCACCGCCAATGTAGAGTCAACCTGCAGGTTAGTCAAATAAGAGGAATGAATAACCGGTAAAGTAGAAAAAGGACCAAGAAATTCATACCGAAGATGTGGAGGCAATAGGTTCAACACCAAGGTAGGAGGCTCTTCAATTGAAGGCTTTGTAGGAGGAGTTTTCCTATTTTCAAGATCAAGGTAAGTTTCCGGGGTGCATAGTTGTACGACCCCATTCCTTCCAATGAATTCACACATTCCATGAAGCCATCCATCTCGTCATCATCAAAGTTGAGCAAGACAGCCTACAACATGTTACCCACATTAATCATGGCACTTTTATCATCAATAATCTCATCGGTCACCATATCCGCAAAGGTACATACTTCATTGCTATTTGGTTGCTGCATATATTTGTATACGTGGAACACCACCTTTTCATCACCCACCCGGCAAGTGAGTTCTCTAGCTTCCACATCGGCAAGAGTCTTCCCCGTAGCCAAGAAAGGTCTTCCAAGAATAATCGGCACCTTATGGTCTACTTCACAATCAAGAATAAGAAAATCCACCTGAAGAATGAACTTATCAACACGAACCAATACATCTTCAATAACTCCTAACAGTCTCTTCATGGTACGATCGGCCATTTGTAATCTCATCGATGTAGGTCTTGGTTGCCCAATTCCCAAAGTCTTGAAAACCAAATAGGGCATCAAATTGATACTCGCCCCAAGATCACAAAGAGATTTAGCAAACTCGGCACTTCCAGTGGTACAAGGGATTATGAAAGCACCTGGATCTTCTATTTTTAGGAACCATTGAATGCACAATTGCACTCACTTGCTGCGTGACTTAGATAGTTTCAAAATTCATCGACCTCTACTTTGTCACCAAATCGTTCATAAACTTTGCATAACCGGGAATTTTCTCCAAGGCTTCAACTAATGGCACATTAATTGAGAGACTCCTCATCATGTCAATGAACTTTTTGAATTGATTTTTGCCATTTTGCTTGGTGAGCCTTTAAGGATATGGAGGAGGAGTCTTAGGCAATGGTGACTTAGCCTTTTGCACTACCAGTTCCGGTATGTCAATAATATGATCCCTAGACGGGTTCACTTCATCTTGAGTCTCTCCCACATTGTCATCAATATCAATCTGCACTTCATCATTTGCTTGCACCCTATTGTTCGTGATCTCTTTTTCTTCTACCACCTGCTCATCATCCACAAGTTGCCTTTGACTTGAGGAGGGTGCATTCCCACCTTTTCCACTTCTTGTAGTAATGGCCATGGCATGCCCCGTGGTTTTCCGACCCTTTGGATTCACCACCAGGTCACTTGGTAGTGCCCCCTCAGGACGAGAATTTAAAGCTTAAGAGATTTTCCCTATTTGCACTTCTAAGTTGCAGATCGCAGTGTTGTGTGAAGGAAGTTGGGCATCAGAATCGGCATTCTTATCCATCATTTGCTTAAACATGTTCTCAATATGGCTGATTTCATTGTTGGAAGAACTAGGACCATAGGAAGGATAAGGAGTTGGGTTGCTCGGTTGTTGATACCTCGGAGGCCTTTGAAAACCCGACCACAGATTTCGTTGAGAGTTACCCCAACCGCCTTGATTGTTGCCTCCCCAATTCCCTTGGTTATTGTTGTTATGACAATTCCCTTAAATATTGCCGCCACTCCAATTTCCTTCATTGTTGATGTTATTCCAATAGCTTTGATTATTTCCACCACTCCAATTACGTTGGATGTGAGAATTCCAATTTCCATGATTGTTTTGAGGTCTGCATTGTAGTTGGCTTGGGCCTTGGAAGTTGTTTCTTTGCCCTTGAAAGTTGTTCACATATTGGACCTCTTCTTCTTGGTCATTGAAGGAATCATCTTGCTCAAACCAACTATCTTCTTGCACAAAATTTTCCACTCTTTGTTGCACTTGCGGACCATCATGATTACTCCCTCCATTGTATTGACTTGCCTCAAGTTTTGCACTTGTTGAAGTTGAGCCTTTGCCAATTGGTTCATGGTGGTGGTCAATTCGGCTATGGCTTGCCTATGGTCATGCAATTCTTTGTGAAGGTGAATCACATAGGGATCACCTTATGGAACATTAGCTCGGGATTTCCATGCCAATGATGTATCTGTCATCTCATCCAAAATATCACACGCCTCTGCATAAGGTGTAGTCATGAAGTTTCCACCGGCAAGTTGATTAACTGCACATTGGTTGGTTGTATTGATCCCCCGATAGAAAGTTTGTTGAATCATGTTCTCCATCATATCCTTCTTCGGACACTCTTTCACCATTGTTCTATATCGTTCCCATATCTTGTGTAGTGGTTCATTGGGCTCTTGCTTGAATTCTAGAATTTCATCCCAAAGTATAGCCATGTGCCCGGGAGAGAAGTACTTAGAAATAAATTTCTCCGCCAATTCATCCCAAGTATGAATGGAATGATTTGGAAAACATTCCAACCAATCTAAAGCTTTCCCCCGTATAGAGAAGGGAAAAAGCCTTTTCTCAAAGCGTCCTCGAAGATATTTTTTTATACTCCCCCAACACGTATCTACGAACCCCTTAAAGTGTTTGTATGCATTTGACCCGATGCACCGTGAAGAACCCTCGTTGCTCGAGAAAAGTGAGCATCGCGTTGGTTATTTCGAAGTTGTCTGCTCTAACACGTGGACGGACTATAGCACTTGCATACTCTTCATTTGGCAATACCAGGTGTGGAGCCGCTTGTGGTTGAGGTAGGGGTGGAGCGAGCACATTGTCATGAGGCACTCGCCCTCGTCTATTGGCTTGAGGTTCAAGAGGGACCTCATCCATTTGATCATTCTCAACGTCTACATTCCCCAAAGGTATGTTTCCGAGCTCATTGTTTTTTATGATTGCACCTATAATTTCTCAACACGTTAGTAACAAGGACGGAAAAGAAGATATTCCAAAAACACACCTAAATATGCAGTTAACTCCGTTTTTAACTCCCCGGCAACGGTGCCAAAAATTGATCTCGTCCAATTTCACACATTAATTCAAGGTTATGAAATGGTTGATTGAAATAATAGTACCCAACAATAGTCGGGGTTGAACCCTTTAATTGGGATAATCAATCTCTCGATTGACCCAATTTCTTGTTAGCCAAGTTTTCCTAGACTAAGTCTCTCTTTCTCAAGTAGAAACTAAGTCAAATAGGCATGAACTAATGTTTGCAACCATTAATTCAACAAATTAATGCATGAACAAGGCTAAATAATAAACACCCAACCATAAACAAGCATTAAATTAAACACCCATAAGGTTTACACACTAGGATTGGGTCATAACCCTAGTAAAAATCTAGCTACTCATGCTTGAAATTGAAGAAATAGAAGAAGAAATGCTAATTAAACTCATATTGTAAAATCAAAATGATAAAATCTAGGTTAAGATATCCCAAAATAAGAAAAACTACTAAAAGAAGCAAGAGAAATGACTACTGTAGTTGTTGATGTCAAAAGTTGACCTAATTTCATGAAACTCTTATATTTATACAAAGATAACAATTTCAGATAACAATGCCCCTGGGGAGGTTCTGCGGCCGCACAATTCCATGTGCGGTCCGCAGGTTTCTTTAACTTGTCAGGAATTGGAGGTCTGCGGCCGCACAATTCTGATATGCGGCCACGAGGCAGTCTCTCTGCGGTCCACAAATTTAAAACTGCGGCCGCAACTTGGTCTTCTGCGGTCCACAATTTTGCTTCTGCGACTCAAGGTACTTCTTTTGCAGTCGCACAATTCCTGTGCTATCCGCAATCTTGAAGGACTTGGACTTTGAAAAATTGCACACCCTCTGAAGTTGATTTCTAATTCTTCTATTGCTGCCGCACAATTCCTTTCCGGACCAAATTTTTCTAGGAAGCCTGTTGGGTTTTTCTTCATTGCTTGCAGCCGCAGATGGAATTCTGCGTTCCGAACTTTGCAAGTTCTTGTGCCTTTTGTTGCCTTGTGTTTTGATTACTTCTTTTTGAGTAGGATTTCATCCCGGGAGTCCAACTTCCAACATTCATGTGATTTTGCACATTTCATCAGTTTCGGGAATACAATTAAACACTTTTATACTAAACCAAAAGCTAAAAGACGCTAGTAAGTAGTCAAAATCCCCACTTATCAACTTCCCCAAACTTAATATTTTGCTTGTCCTCAAGCAAATAAGATTGTTCCCACCTCTACAAGTTAAAGGCCATTCTAGCCAATCAAAGGTGAGTCATTCACACATCAGTTGGGACCAACAATTACACACACTTTATTATCAAAGGTGATAAAGAATTACAAATGGAAGAAATTACAAAATTGTCAAAGGAGAGGCAAGAATGTAATTTGCACTACATTTTATTATGTCACTAAGCATTATCATTTGTAATATTCATAGAGTGTATTATAAACTCTATGATGATCATAGAATATATAGTACTTTCTAGTACTTTCTTTCTGCATGAATGCTAATAGGGAGGCCTTTATTTGCCTCAATAGGATTTGTAAGATAAGGTTTAGCTCGATATGTGTTTACTTAGGTCATATTCCTTCGGATACACCCGAACGGCTATTAGATTATATGTCCTCGTGAGACTTTGCCAGCAGCTACACCTTGACTTCTCTACATGAGGCTGTTATACAGGCAATGTGAGGCGTAGAGGAGTAATTATATAGCAAAGGCATATAGGCGACACTACTCGAGCTTTTGTCCCCATTACTTGTACTTTTCCTTTGCGGTTTGTTTTTTATTATTAATAAAATCTTATAATTTTAAAAAAAAACAATTACACACACTACTTATGTATTATAAATAAGGCGAAAAATTAAATGTTTATGCACATATAGTTTTAATGTGACAATTGAGCATCAAGAGTTGACTTTATTTATTAAGGAAGCTCGCTCTTTCATGTAGTTCATTGTGGATCTCAAACTCCTCCTCTACTCTCCCTTTTCCTATCTCACTTAAGAATTTTAGCACTCAATCAAAAAAGTTTGCAAAATGTTCACTCATATCTCTCAAGAGAATGTCGCAAGTACGGCTTTAAGTACCATAGGCTTGCTGTCACGCCCCGAACTCAGGGAGCGCGACCGGCGCTCAACCGAGTGAACCCGGCCAAGCAAGCCTACTAGATGCCTTCTACCCAAACTTACCCATGAATAACGAGAGGATATATTTTCATTAATAAGGCAATATGGAGACCGTGTATACAACATCAATCCAATATTATTAGCTATTTCATTCATAAGTCCCCAAAATGTTACATTACACATTCATAGTTTAGAAATGGAACATGTGATACAATTACAACATCTTTACTTTTACCTTACCAGTAACAATATACAACCCACACCATGTCTACGGAGCCTTTAACGGGTACAAAACAATACTATTATAATGCTGGCAACAAGGCCCCAGCTATACCTCAAAACACAATACATGAGAAAACAAAAGGTACATGACCCCGATATGAAATGGGGCTCACCAAGTAGCTGAGAGGAGGATATATTGTTGTCACTGATCGATGCCGCCTGCTATGGAACCACCTACATCCATTAAAAGATGCAGCGCCCCCAGCAAAAGAGACGTGAGTACATGTGGAATAGTACTCGTACGTGAGTACATGTGGATAGAACAACATATGAAAATACGGTAACTCAGATAAGAGGCAAATAATGGACATCAAGGAACTATGAAACATCCCATAAATTTAAATTTCAAGTCTTATTATACTTATATAGCTTTAAACCTCCTTTAGGAATCAACTGAGCCATATGAACTATACGTGGAATATATAATATAATGTAATTGAAACAACATGTACAAACAACGCCAAGAAAGTGGCACCTATTGTCTGTGTTAATAATACGTCTCAATAGACCGTCCATATCCCTCTCTTATTTTACGACCATACATTTCATAGACCATTCTTAGTATTCACATACCATATTATACACTTATGCGTCCCATAGACCAACAATAGTATTTATTCATACCGTACATCTATATATTTCATACACGATACACCTATGTGTTTCGTAGATCGTCCATAGGATTCCACACATAATATACCTATGCGTTTCATAGATTGTCCATAGGATTCCATGCACAATATGCCTATGCGTTTTATAGACCGTCCGTAGGATTCCATACACAATATACCTATGTGTTTCATAGACCGTCCATAGGATTCCATACACAATATACCTAAGCATTTCATAGACCGTCCATAGGACTCCTAACACAATACACCTATGCGTTTCATAGACCGTCCATAGGGTTCATAACACAATACACCTATGCGTTTCGTAGAGCGTCCATAGGGTTCATAACACATTATACCTATGCGTTTCATAAACTATCCATAGGGTTCATAACACATCATTATGCACATAACTATGTATAAACTCAAGCGACATGGTTAACGCTACTTCTAAGGTCGTAAGTTCTCGGATCATTGGAACACTTCATGTCCATGCTCATCATGGAGAAACATAGCTCATTACATTAACACATGCATGACCAATCATTAAGTAGATTTCAATGGTACATAGACCCAATTTCTTTCCTTAAGGTTCATCACCATTTAGCATTGGACGTCTCTTTTACACCTCATTATATACCTCTTTGTCATCTTGGGTCACTAGCTAAGTTCATGATTCTCGTTTTGGCAATGGACACAGTTCATGTTCATACTACCACTTACTTGTACTAGTCAGGGTGATCATAGGACATTAATGACATTATTATATAAAGGAGCCAAAACTCATCTCATAATGTTTCACACATTCTTTCATTTTGTTGGCACTATTGCCCACAAATGTAATTCTCATTCTTGGCATGATGGCCACATTTCTACATCTCATACTCGCTTCATTCACTTTCAAACATCATTACGGATCATCAACAGTAAAGCATTTCTATCAAGACTTTAAGTCCACATGTGAGTAGGTACGAACGTTAAGCACATTGAGGTTTATTACACAATTTGGCATAATAGATTTCATATGGGCTACGACTTGATGTTATAACAATTAGATATGCAACCCATGCTCCGAACACATTTTCAAATAGCACATAACATAAAAGGAACATTTGGAATACATATTGAGCATATATCTCTTGGACACACGGCTTATTCCAAATAATCAATTTGTAAAGAGTAACTCGAGACTTACAAGAACATCATGGGATTTAATTCTAGGAGAGAAGTTTAGACAACATACGTTGCTTCGAGCCTTTACTGCAACGTTTTGGAAATACTAGCCATTTCGATTTATTTAGAGATATAACAAACTTGAACACAAATTAGGAAGATATTCATGGTTTCAGCTCATTTGAGCATTTTATCAAACACTAGGTGTGCAAATTTGCTACAAGGTCCTTCTACAAGATTTCCTTCATTCCACATCTCAATCTTTACTTATTCGAGCTCGACAATCTTCCCACAAACCTTATTGGTACATGCATGTATACATAATACTCTCACACCCAAGAATCATAAATCACCCATCTTTTACCCCAAACTCGAAATTGAAGAATTGGAGAACGAAATTCTTACCTCAATGAAGCCCTAGCAAGATCCTTGTGAAACCTTCAAGCCTTGAGCAAGAATTGATGAACAAATGGCTAGGTCTTCTCTTTCTCTAAGATACTCCCACCTCTCTCTAATAATATCATATGAAACCCTTAAAAATGACCCCCAAAGCCTTTTTATCAAAATGGGATCGGGTATAAAAATCAAAAAAATGAAGCTCCGAAACACACAATCTGTGGTCGCATATGACCGCAGAATGAATATGCGGTTCACAAATCGGCGGCACAATTAGTGCCCCTGAACTGGAACATACAGGTTGGCTCTGCAGCAGTTCTGCGGCCTGCATACCTGTTGCGGTCGCATAATGCACCGCAAGCCTGTTCCGAGGTCACATAATGCACCGAAGACTTTCCTCCGAACTTTCCCAGTTACTGCTTCACTCTGCAGCCAATCTGCAGCCCACAGAGTGATTCTGTGACCGCATAGTGGGCCGAAGAAATGTCTTTTTCTGCCAAAAAGTTTCCTTACTCACAGCTCATTGTTCGACCCAAAATTTTACGGGGCCTTACACTTGCCCCTCATGTAGATCGCCACTAATGTTAAGCTCACTCGGCTTGAAATCACATAGGGATTTTTCGTAATGTAATGAAGGCTTTTGGACTAAGGTTGAATATACTATGATATAGCGGGTTCATCTTTCCTTAAGCGCTATATTTTTCTATTCTTGGCTCATGCTTTGCCAATTCTTTGAGGAACTTTCTTTTCCTTGGGAAACTAGAGAGACTTAGCATCACTCTTCCTTGATCATGACATTCATTTTCCCTCTCTTTGATTTCTCCATGCTTTGTATCATTTGGCCATTTGTGTCCACAGCAGCATCACCGACCTTAGTCTCATCGAACTGGATCTCATAATCATCAACTCCGGGCATGACTGGTTGGTGAACATCTGACGTACTGCCTTGTCAGTGTCAACAGCTAGGTCTGGCTCGTCAGACTGGCCAGCTGGTGCTGTATGTGCTATAGGATCTAGGCCTAGGTGGTGCGGGTCAATCAGCATGTCAAATGGAATGTCTCCAGTTGCTGCAAGCTTGGTAAACTGTCTCCGGAGCTTGTCCACTGACTTCTTTGAGGCCTGGGACTTCCGCATCTTCTTCACTTCCTTGCCCAGCTCTTCTATCACTGACCCATGCGGCACCAAAGTGGCCATGATTGTATTCTGATTCTCCAAGAGCTACTTCGGAGTTTCTTCAACTTTGGGGAGAATCTAGGGTGCCGGAATGGAGGACTGTGCTGCAACATTACTGGATATGTCAAGCACCTTTGCAGTAGCTGGCTGCATCAAGTTGTTGAGGCTTGCTAGTATCTGGGAGACTCGCAGTGCAGATAGTGGAGCAGTGGGCATTGCCACCGGCTTCAAAGCCGAGGTGCAATCTGTAATGGGGGCTGCTGGAAGCACTTAGGCTGGAGATAGGGGGAATAGCTGTTGCACCAGCTGAAGGTTCCGCTGAAGTAGATGGCATCTCGAATGTCTCTGCAGCTACCACCGATGGCTCATTAGACTGGCCTATGGTGGTAGTTGGCTGACCCTTTTACTTAGGTTCATATCCAAATCTCGCGCCTCCACCCGTGCATCCGTAAAATACTCAGTAATGGTGTTGGGATACGGGTAGGAGGTATCAACTTGCTTGGCAACCACATATTTGTTTGCCGACATAACAACACCTACATTGATTGGGTACTCGGCCACGATGGAGGCGACTAGAACTGCCTTTGGGATAGGAAGGTATGTCTCATTCTGACACAGGTCCAGTCGGCTGCATACAAAGATCTGCCACTCCTTTGGCTGGAAACTCATAGTGTTTTTGCTAATAGACACCCCTGTTGTGTTCCATGGTGGTGGAGGCCTAGGAGCTGCCAAAATCTCAGCTAGCTAGGGGCGAGCTGCATCCCCCATTGCAAACTTCTCCAAATACTGTGTGGGCTCAACATCATCAAACCCCAAGTAGGTGCTCAATGTGTGCTAGTCAAAACGCACCTTTAGGTTTCTCACTTTAGTTACCTTGGTCTCTTTCTTGATATGCGCCATATTGGCGTAGAACTCCCAGGTAAGGTATTCCTTCGCGTACACTACGCTCCGGGTGAACCACATCCACCCCTTCCGCTGTCGGAACTACCTCAAGACTGCCGGATTGTACTTTTCAATATCTTTAAATTGAAGTTGACGCTAAAGAGTGAGCGATCTCACTAGCCACCACTCACGGAAACTAGAGAAGACAGTGAAACTGACAAATCTGTACTCCAACATCTCTTTCTTCTTCGACCATTAATGGCCGGTAACCGTAGCATCTCCCCCTCTGCCATCAACTCTCTGTAGTCCGCATATTTCTCAGATAAATAGTTGTTCTGCGGCCGCAATGGGATTTTTGCGGTCCCAACATTTTTCATTAGGGCCACAGAATCATGCTTGACTAAAGTACCCTAATTTCAACTTTGCGGACAGCACAATTTCTTGTGTGGCTGCAGATTTCAAAACAATTACGATCAGAGTTCTAGAGTTTGCAACGTTTACCTCAAAGGGTTGTATAATTGAATTCTACTGACAAATAGCCTAAAACTAACTAACAAGTTGTAAATTAAACTAAAAATAGGAAAATTCTACAAGTAATTGAGGCATACCAGAAATGAAGTAGTGCAAATGAGCGATCATAGAAGTTGAGTGTGTGTGGCAAATGATTTACCAGATGATTTCAATATTTTAGACTTATGGATGCTCAGAGAGGAAACAAAAGTAACAATAGCCCTAGGCCCTCAATTTATACTAGACGGTTCTGACTGAGGGAAAGAGAGTTGAGTGCGGGCGCAGAATTCCCATTGTGGTCCGCACTATGTTACCTGGGGGCTAAGAAGCCCTTTTGTGTTGCGGTCCGCAGAATTTGCTTTGCAGCCGCAGAATTTGTTGCGGACCACAGATTTTGTCTTGCGACCGCAATTTGGCCATTTCTCTAACAAACCAACTTCAAAGAGTTATCATTTTCCCTCCGTGCGATCTGCAATGTAATTGTGCGGCCGTAGAGGACCGCTTGCTATTGCAACCATAAGTGCGCGGTCCGCACAATACAATTGCGGTCCACAATTCTTTCCATACATAGCGAAATTTCAAGACATATTTCCTGTAAAGTACACTCAACCCTTTAACACACTTCAAATCTAGTTAGCACAAAAATAATACCTAACTACAAAAGAAGAAAAGAAAAGAAAAAGGAACATGGGTTGCCTCTCAAGCAGCGCCTGATTTAACGTCGCGGCACGATGCAGATTACCATCATTTGAATGAAGCACCGCCACAACGTGGCCATCACCAACTTTTCTCAGATAGTTCTTCACCCAGTGACCATTGACTCGGATTATGTCATCATTTTTGTTCTTCAAGTCCAATGCACCTAAGGGTGTCACAGCCACGACTTCAAATGGACCACTCCATTTAGACTTTAACTTCCTTGGAAACATCCTCAACCGTGAGTTGAACAACAATGCAAGATCACCCTCTTTGAACTCTTTGTTCCAAATGTACTGGTCACGAAGATATTTCTTCTCTTTGAATAAGGACGAACTTGTGTATGCATGGTACGAAACTCATCCAACTCATTCAAATGTGCAACCCGCAAGTTAACAGCTACATCCCAATCATGATTTAAATTCTTCAAATCCCACATGGCTTTGTTCTCAAGTTCCACCAGAAGATGACAAAATTTGCCAACAACCAACCGGTATGAAGACATTCCGATATGAGTTTTGAAAGCAGTCTGGTAAGCCTGTAATGCATCATCAAGCTTCTTTGACCAATTTGTCCGCTTAGCATTCACTGTTTTGGGCAAGATATTCTTTACTCCTGGTTGGAGACTTCCACTTGACCGCTATCTTGTGGATGATAGGGAGTCGTGACTTTATGAGTGACACCAACTTGCTAAGCAAAGTGTCAAAAGCCTTGTTTCAAAAATGCGACCCTCCATCGCTTAAAATAGCACACGGAGTACCAAATCTTGTGAAAATATTCTTCTTCAAGAATGCCACCACACTTCTCGCTTCATTGTTGGGTAGAGCAATGGCCTCAACCCACTTAGACACATAATCAACTGCGACCAAGATGTAGGTGTTTCCACAAGAACTCACAAAAGGACCCATGAAGTCAGTACCGCACACATCAAAGATATCAATCTCCAAAATGGTAGTGAGAGGCATTTCATTCTTCTTCAAGATTTCACCGGCCCGTTGACAGTCATCACATCTTTTCACCATATCACTTGCATCTTTGTAAAGAGTGGGCCAATTGAAACCATAACATAACACTTTGTCCACCGTTCTAGCTCCGCCACTGTTACCACCATAAGGTGAAGAATGGAAAACCTCAAGAATATCACTTTGCTCTTTGTACGGTACACATCTTCTAATTACCCCATCCGTGCAAATCTGGTAAAGGTATGGCTCGTCCCAATAATAATCTTGACAATCCTGTTTGAGCTTCTTCCTTTGTTTGAAGAGAACTCATCCGAGATGATTCCACACATAAGGAAGTTTTCTAGATCCGCAAACCATGGCACCTCCTTCATTGAAATAGCCAAGAATTTCTCATCGAGGAAGGAGTCATTTTGATTTCAAGGCCATCATGCGGCCTCCCCTCCTCCTCCAAATGAGACAAGTGGTCCGCCACTTGATCTTCACTCCTTTTTTGATCTTGGATGTCAATATCAAACTCTTTCAACAATAGCACCCATCTCATCAATCGAGCTTTGGAATCTTTTTTACTTATAAGATAGCGAAGTGCCTCATGATCCGTATGAACAATAACTTTTGCACCCATCAAATATAGGAAGAAATTCTCAATTACAAACACAATGGCAAGGAGATCTTTCTCCGCAACGGTGTAGTTGACTTGGGCATCATTCATGGTCTTACTAGCATAGTAGACCAGATGAAAATTCTTGTTGATGCGTTTCCCAAAACTACTCCAACCGCTACATCACTAGCATCGCACATGAGCTCAAAATGGATACTTCAATTAGGAGCGGTGATAATGGGAGTGGTTTTCAACTTGAACTTTAGCAATTCAAAGGCTACCGTGCAATCATCATTGAAGTGAAACTTAGCATCTTTCTCTAAGAGCTTGCACAATGGGTTCACCACTTTAGAAAGATGCTTGATGAAACGCCGGTAGAACCCCGCATGACCTAAGAAACTTCGCACGCCTTTCACCGAAGTTGGAGGTGGAAGTTTAGAAATCACCTCAATCTTTGCCTTGTCGACCTCTATCCCATTCTTTGAAATTTCGATGCCAAGGACAATGCCTTCCTCAACCATGAAATGGCATTTCTCCCAATCTAGCACCAAGTTCGTTTCGTCACACCTTGCCAATACTTTATCCAAATTTGCCAAGCAATCATCAACATAATCCCCGACCACTGAGAAGTGATCCATGAAGACTTCAAGGTAGTCCTCGACCATATCCATAAAGATCGCCATCATACATGTTTGAAAAGTCGCTGGTGCATTACATAAGTCAAATGGCATCCGCTTGAAAGCGAAAGTACCATAGGGACATGTGAAAGTTGTTTTCTCTAGACGTTCCGGAGTAATAAGGATTTGGTTGTAGCCGAATATCCATCTAGAAAGCAATAGGAAGCACGGCCGACCAACATATCAAGCATTTAGTCAAAGAAGGGAAGTGGAAAATGATCCTCCCTCGTGACTTCGTTTAGCTTGCGATAGTCCATACACACTCTCCATCTGTCCATCGTGGGAATCAACTCATTCTTCTCATTGGTGACCACCGTCATCCCCCCCTTCTTTAGGACACATTGCATCGGAGAAGTCCACGAACTATCAAAAATGGGGTAGACAACCCCGGCATCCAACCAGTTAATAATCTCCTTTTTGACCACGTCTTGCATAGCTTCATTGAGTCTCCTTTGATGTTCAATAGATGGTTTGGCATCCTCCTCCAAGTTAATCTTGTTCATTCAATATGTGGGGCTTACTCCCCGAGTATTCAGCAAAGTCCACCTAGTAGCCTTCTTCCTCTTGTGGAGCGCCGCCAATGTAGAGTCAACCAGCATGTTAGTCAAACAAGAGGAAATAATAACCGGTAAAGTAGAACAAGGACCAAGAAATTCATACCGAAGATGTAGAGGCAATGAATTGAACTCCAAGGTAGGAAGCTTATCAATTGAAGGCTTTGTAGGAGGAGTTTTCCTATTTTCAAGATCCAAGGAAAATTTCCGGGGCGCATAGTTGTACGACCCCATTACTTGCAAAGAATTCACACATTCCATGAAGCCATCTATCTTGTCATCATCAAAGTTGAGCAAGACGGCGTCCAACATATCACCCACAATAATCGTGACACTTATATCATTAATAATCATGTCGGTCACCAAATCCACGAAAGAACATACTTCATTGCTATTTGGTTGCCGCATAGATTTGCACATGTGGAACACCTCCTTTTCATCACCCACTCAAAAAATGAGTTCTCAGGCTTCCACATTAATAAGAGCCTTCCCCGTAGGAAGGAAAGGTCTTCCAAGAATAATCGGCACCTTATAAGCAACTTCACAATCAAGAATAACAAAATTCGCCGGAAGAGAACTTATCAACACGAACCAATACATCTTCAATCACTCCAAACGATCTCTTCATGGTACAATCGGTCGTTTGTAATCTCATAGATGTGGGTCTTGATTGCCCAATTCCTAAAGTCTTGAAAATCGAATAGGGCATCAAATTGATACTCGCCCCCCAAGATCACATAGAGCTTTAGCAAACTCGGCACTTTCAATGGTACAAAGGATTGTGAAAAGCACCTGGATATTCTAATTTAGGAGCCATTGAATGCAGAATTCCACTCACTTGATGCGTGACTTTGATAGTTTCAAAATTCATCGATCGCTTCTTTGTCACCAAATCCTTCATAAACTTTGCATAACTGGGAATTTTCTATGAGGATTCCACTAATAGCACTTTTATTGAGAGACTCTTCATCATGTCAATGAACATTTTGAATTGATTCTCGCCATTTTGCTTGGCGAGCCTTTGAGGATATGGAGGAGGAGGCTTAGGCAGTGGTGCCTTAGCCTTATGCACTACCAGTTCCGGTATGTCAATAATATGATCCCTAGACGGGTTCACTTCCTCTTGAGTATCACCCACATTGTCATCAATATCAATCCACACTTCATAATTTGCTTGCACCCTATTGTTCGGGATCCCTTCTTCTTCTACCACTTGCTCATCGTCCACAAGTTGCTTTTGACTTGAGGTGGGTGCATTCCCATCTTTTCCACATTCTGTAGTAACGGTCATGGCATACGCCCCATGTTGTTCCCACCCTTTGAGTTCACTATCGTGTCACTTGGTAGTGCCCCGTTAGGACGAGAATTTAAAGCTTGAGAGATTTGCCTCATATGTACTTCAAAGTTACGGATCGATGTGTTGGGTGAAGTAAGTTGGGCATCAGAATCGACATTCTTCTCCATCATTTGCTTAAAGATGTTCTCTATATGGCCCATTTCATTATTGGAAGAACTAGGACCATGGGAAGGATAAGGAGGTGGGTTGCTCGTTTTTTTATACATCGAGGGCCTCTGAAAACCCGACCCCCAAAATTTTTTTTATTGCTACACCAACCGCCTTGATTGTTGCCTCCCCGATTGCCTTGGTTATTGTTGTTATGCCAATTGCCTTGATTATTTCCGCCACTCCAATTGCCTTGATTGTTGTTGTTATTTCAATTGCTTTGATTATTTCCACCACTCCAATTACCTTGGTTGTGAGAATTCTAATTTCCTTGATTGTTTTGAGGTCTCCATTGTTGTTGGTTTAGGCCTTGGAAGTTGTTTCTTTGCCCTTGAAAGTTGCTCACATATTGGACCTCTTCTTCTTGGTCATTGTAGGAATCATCTTGCTCAAACCCACTATCTTCTTACACAAAATTTTCCATTTTTTGTTGCACTTGCGGACCCTTTGTTCTCTGTTTGGTCACCATCATGTTTACTCCCTCCATTGCATTGACATACCTTGGTTTTTACACTTGTTGAAGTTGAGCCTTTGCCAATTGGTTCATGGTGGTGGTCAATTCGGCTATGGCTTGTCCATAATCATGCAATTTGTCGTGAAGGTGAATCGCGTTGGGATCACCTTATGGAATATTAGCCCCGAATTGCCATGCCATCTCATCCAAAATACACGCCTCCGCATAAGACGTAGTCATGAAGTTCCCACCGGCAAGTTGATTCACTGCACAGTGGTTGGTTGTATTGATCCCCCGATAGAAAGTTTGTTGAATTAGGTTCTCCGTCATATTGTTGTTGGGACACTCTTTCACCATTGTTCCATATCGTTCCCATATCTCATGTAGTGGTTCATTGGATCTTGCTTGATTCCCATATCATATATATTGTAGTACGTGAGTTTGAACTACCTCAATTTACACTTCCAAAAATTGGGGTTGTTTCTATGTCTATATTAAACTAAGATTGCAAAGTTAAGAAATGAAACTAAGAAATTATTTTTCTTGTTTTTCAAGTTTTGAAAAAAGCCTAGGGTTGTGACCATCACCTGGGTGTTTGCCTAATAGGATATAGACCTTAATTCTTGTTTTGTTGATCGGAGTGTATTATAGCTATCAACTCTCAATTATCCACTCAATATCTCTCGATCAGAGAGTGATTTTGCCCAATTTGAATTTTTCAAGTCCAAATGAGTATTCGACAAAACGGTTGATAAAAGCTCAAGTCGGGTTATTACTATCTCTAGGTTATACCCTTTAATTGGGATTATCAATCTCTCAATTGACCTAATTTATTGTTAGCCAAGTTTTGCTAGACTAATTCTCCCTTTCTCAAGTTGAGACTAAGTCAGATAGGCATAAACTAATATTTGCAACCATTAATTTCACAAATTAAAGTATTAACAAGGCTAAATAATAAAAAACCAACCATAAACAAGCATAAAATTAAACATCCATATGGTTTATGCACTAGGGCTGGGTTACAATCCTAGTAAAAATCTAGCTACTCATGCTTGAAATTGAAGAAAGAAATACTAATTAAACTCGTACTGTAAAATCAAAATAATAAAATCTATGTTAAAATATCACAAAATATGAAAAAGTATTCAAATAAGCAAAGAGAAACGACTATTGTAGTTGTTGATGTCAAAAGTTGACCTAATTCTGAAACTCTTCTATGTGTACAAAGCTGAAAATTTTTGACAGAAATGCCCTTAGGGAGGTTCTGCGGCAGCACGATTCCATGTGTTGTCAGTAGGTTTCTTCAACTTGTCAGGAATTGGAGGTCTTCGGCCACGAGGCAGTCTTTCTGCGGTCCGCAGATTTAAAACTGCAACCGCAACTTGGTCTTTTGCGGTCCGCAATCTTGAGGGACTTGGACTTTGGAAAATTGCACACTCTCTAAAGTTGATTTCCAATTCTTCAATTGCGGCCGCACAATTCCTTTGCGGATCACATTTTTCTAGGAAGCCTGTTGGGTGTTTCTTTTGTGTTTGCAGCCGCAGATGGAATTCTGTAGTCCGCACTTTGCAAGTTCTTTTGCCTTTTGTTGCCTTGTGTTTTGATTACTCCTTTTTTATTCGGATTTCATCCCGGGGGTCCAACTGCTAATATTCCTGCATTTTTGCACCTTTTATCAGGTTCGGGAACACAATTAAACGCTTTTAGACTAAAACAAAAGCTAAAAGGTGCTAATAAGTAGTCAAATGACTTCGAAGAACATTGTCAGACAATCCAGCATAGCCAACAGAAGGCGGATATATCCGTGACGGCCGAATGTTACGGCGGAAATCTCGGCACGTATCGATAAGGAACCGGCAGTCAGTGAATCAGAAGATTATTACCTTTTATAGAGTTGTACCTAAAATAGGGTCTAATAATTCATTTGACACATTGTAACGTTCACTCAAAAGCAATACATTATTATTTTCTGTCTTTAAGCTCTTGTTCTTTTTTGATCGACATAGGTCGTGGTGAGCCCGACTCGAAAGCAATTATTCCATCAAAGCTGAAACTATCCAACTCGTGTGCTTGTAATTTATTTTATCTTTATTTATTCAATAGCAACTTAATTTATTGCTTTGTATCAAGTTAATCCGGGTATCCTTAAAACCACGTACAAATTTAATTGTTATCCGATTTTGAGGGTAAACATTATGTTATAAAATTTTCGTACAATAAATACTTAAGTATCAACAAATTATACTCTCTTTATCCCAATTGTTAAGATACAAATCAAATTTCGAAAGTTAAATGAGTTTTTTTTTTTTTGCAGTTATTTTTTATGTCTTTTAAATATTTTGAATTGCTAATTATTCTGACTTGTAGTAATTATTATATGCTTTTTTAAACATGTAATTTTTATTTGAAAAAAGCTTAAAAATATTATATTTTGAATTCTGAAACCCTAACTACATTATATAAGTTGAGAGGAGGGAGCAATTTTTGTCCTTGTGATACCTTGTTAAACACTGATAATTTTCTATTAATTAAAATGTGCACTTTTAATCCGTGTGCTTATAAATCTTTACATATTTAATGAATTATATTCCTTTACATGATTTGACTACACATATGCTATGTTAAAAATGTTTGCATTCTTCAATAGATTGGATATGAGACAGCAACACATGCCTCAACGATGACGATAACTGAAAAGGAGGTTGCAAATGAGCCGGACCGATATTACAATTTTCGTGGAATGACAATTGAAAAGGAGGTTGCACATGAAAACCAATCTTTTCTAAATTTGTGGGAATGTTTTGAAGCCAACGCAGCCACAGGTGTCTTGAACAATGCCACGCAATCTTTATATAACCCCTGATGTGGAACAATTGATGCTGCACCCCTTTTGATCTTTGCACGGTGGAAACTTGACGTGTGTATGTTATGGAAAGCAAGGAGTTAGAGGGGAGAGGATGTGTGCATGTGAATCTGCTAAATTCAAACGCAGTTTAGATCTTATTCGATCCTCTAATTTCGGATTCTGGGTTGGCCAGTCGACAAGTGGGTGCGACGCAATTTGATCTAACTGTTTAAGCTCACTTTTACGCGAATTTCCCTTTTGAGGTTTATTCTTAAATCGAATAGCAATTAAATTTGTTGGCGGTTTTAAGAATATGTAAATTTATTCGACACAAATCAAGAATATTAGATAAACGAGTTAAAGACAAAATAAATGATCAAACTAGTTATAATGTTACGACCTAGCCCGAACCTAGGTTGAACAGTAATTTTGCCCTCGATCGTACCCTTGGTTCGAACCCAATTGCGAATGAAGGACAAATAGCTACGAAAGAACTTTTGCAATAGCTAGAAAGCAGAAAATGAATTAGTATTTCCTTGATTTGCGTGTTACAATATGTGCCTCAAATTAAAAACCTCCCCTTTATATAGTAGGAGAGTTTCGTCCCTAGTACAAGTCTAAAAAAGGTCAAAATCTTCCTTTCTCGTTAATTAATGATCCGTAACCGACATCGAGCGAGATCCGCGCCGTGATATCCGGTCAGGAATGAATATCACGGCCTCTATCCGTTGTGTGTAACCATGTACCGTGTTTCTCGAGGTCCTTAGAACTCGTTATGGGTCCGGAGAGCGTCGCTTTATCACGCCCGATGATGAACACATCGTTCTTCTTTCGTGGGTCTCGATACGAAAGGTTCTCGGCCTTGATTTCAGTCTTGTGCGTCCATGCCCTTCTTCCATTTTCTTCACCGTAAAATCGGGATATGCTCTATCCCCGATTTTATCCCTATACAGATTGTCCCCTCTGTCACGACCCAAACCGGAGGGCCATGACGGGCACCCGGGCATTACTTGCCGAGTATCAACGTACATTTTATCTAACCTTTCTTATTACCTATAAGGACCGACGAGATCAGTCATAATGACAGACAATAATCCTAATCAACCAAAAGTTTTCAGATAACGACATAAACATATATAACATGGCCGACAAGGCTGTCATGAAAAACTATACAACAAAAATAAATTTGCCGACAAGGCAATCCCAACTATATATAAGTCGACACATGTCTATGAGCCTCTAAAAGAACATAAGTGCTGCAATGCATACCAAGACCATGGTAAGTCCGGATAAGGGATCTCGCCAATAAACGCTGAACTGGCAGCCTACTAAGGTGGGGGAGCTTCATCTACCTGCCTATCAGGACCTGCAGCACGACATGCAGCGTCCGCAAATAAAAGGACGTCAGTACGAATAAGGTACTGAGTATGTAAGGCAGGAAAGCATAACGTAAGAACAGTAATGTGCATAGGGATAGAAAATATACACCCTGTAACATCTGAGTGCCTCTGAGGGCGACTAATCATGAAATGCCTGATGTGCATATACATATATATCCTTTTAAAATCATCATATACATACGCCTCTGTGGGTCTCATCATCAACATATCATACCCCTGCCATCATAAGGCTCAGTAACATCATACCCAACTGATCAGTGGTTGCACAGTAGGTGCCATACTCGGCCAACTATAGCGCGGATTCGGTAGAGTAAAATAGATGCCGACAATAGCGCGGCTCAGTAGAGTAAAACAGATACATATATATAGTTGGGTGCCATACCCGGCCGACTATAGCGCGGATCGGTAGAGTAAAATAGATAATACATGCTGGACTCATTGGAATCACACTTTGAACCCTTCGGAGTGGCGTAAGGTCAAAGAAGTAACATCAACATCAATCCTCCCATAAGAGGGGAAACAATATAAGTACTACTACCCTCTAAGAGTAGAGTATCTTTGGAGGCTCGTTCATTGCATTATGTACAATCAGAGTCGTGCAAAAGAAGGAAAGGGACCGTCTCACATACCTTGTATATACTGCCCAATCTCAAGCTATTAACATGCCACGTCTCCTTAGTCTACAGTAAGAGAAATGACACTATCGTTATGTTTAAGCGTCATAACTATAATGTATCAACCGTAACCTATGCTACGATGAAACGGACAGAACCTCTCCTATATATATGACTTCCCACAAGTTAACACAATCACCAAACAGCCCAAACAACATCAATAATAATCATATCAAGCCTCCCAAAATAGTCCACCAACCAACAACATACTAGCAAGCCTTCCAACATACATCTCACAAGTTCTAGCTTCAACGACTTAGCTGTAACTTGGATAATCTTAAATGCATGTAGAGTAAAAGGTTTCTTACCTTTAAATAGGATGAAAAACTTCAATTTCACCTTAATTGACCACGAGATATCCCTCCAATGCTGCCACAAGAACAAGGAAGCGAAGCTAGCAATCAATTAGGGTTTTTCGGCAGTAGAATCACTTTAGAAGGTTTGAAATCACCTAGGTTGATATTAAAACTAGAGGGAGTATTTGATAGAGCATAAAAAACTTAAAACAACCTTCCACACGAGCTGGAACAACACAAAATCAGCAACAACAAGAAAAAATAGGAACTTACTAGCTCCACGGGATTCCCGATACTTGATTTGTGTTGTTTGCCCTTTGTTTTAGTCTTCGATCATGAGAGAACCTTGAGAGGGTGTTCTTAGGGTTCTAAGGTCTGAATATACTGAAAACTAATGACTTAAAACGAGGTTGAGGCGTGTTATATATATCCATATGTCTTAAACCGCCTATGTGGGCCCCATAGAGAGGTGCTTGGTGCAGTCTCGCAAAAACGCGAATATCTCCCAATTCTAAGATCGTATCGACAAACGGTTTAATGCATTGGAAACTAGACTCATAGATCTACAATTTGGTGGGTATATAACCCCCTAATTCCAAGTAAATTGGGAGAAAAGCTTAGTGACATTTGACCTAAAGTATGAGTAAAATTATAAACGTAAGTTGCGACAACTTTTGTCGACTTTTGCTTTATAACTCGTTTGACTTCAAAACATATGAAATAGATATTATATGATTCAAATACCTTAAAACATGACCTCTTTTTAATATTAATCACCTCTTGATTTACCCAAAAATACGAGTTACAATATCCTTAATTCGTTTAACTTCTAATACTTGTTAACCACCCTTATACACCCTTGCATCATTTAAGACCAATAGGACTAAATTCTTATTATCTCAAAGGTAATCTCTTCTCGGACTTATGTAGACTATCTTATGGCGTAATCTAACGTATACAAATATGGGTTGTAAAACCCTCATTTTCTGGAGACTAGGTTTGCGAAAATGATGGAAAACGATAGATACACCCCGGTTTCTTCCCTCGTACGATATTACTGAGATGATGGGTAAATCAAAACGTCCCATCAGTCATGTCGTTCTGACTTCGGACACGTGTCAGTCATCGGTTGGCAGTCTTCGAATGCGAAATGTCATGCATTGATTGCTTTTTCCCCTATAAAAGCCTCAACCCTTTTTATTCCACTTTCCGATTCTAGATTTTGCCTTCGAACATTCTAACGATTTTTACCTTTTCCAGATCTTCATACATTGTTCATTGAGCCTTTATATCTTCATCTTTTTTGAACCTTCATCCCAGACCTTCATACCTTCATACCATCTCCAAAATCTTCAAATTTTTCTTAAGACCTATGTTTTCCAGATTATAATCGCGAAAACTTCCAATTCAGTGCCTTAGCGGGCTGCCCCTTCATCTTCCCACCCTGCTGCTGATGCTGAGGTGGCCATTTCTGAGGTGGCTCAGGAATCCCCCATGAAGAGCTTCATATTCGGGGACTGCTCTATGGCGGAAGACTTCAAGGTCGAGAAGGCCTCTAGCGAACAGGAAGGAGGCGATGGAGCATGGAGATACATATGCTCCGTCACCAAATAAACCCTACCCGTAGTCCGAGCTGACTATAAATGAGAGGGTAAGGACGTGGTCATTCCCGGGCCCGACGACGATATTACCACTCACGTGAAAAGGTATCTGAGTGTTTACAGTCGCCCGGTGGACCCCATATTCCTTGCTTTCTACAAAAGGTACGAGCTGTGCCTTGGGAAAATCCATCCATCGTTCTAGAGGATCGTGATCCTCTTACACCATTTTGTGAACAACCCCTAAATCCCCTCGGTTCACCCTCGACCATCTACTCCACCTGTACAGTCCTCGAATGTTCTGATGGGGACTGATCAAGCTTGTTCGCCGAGCAAGCAAGACTCCTTTCTCGAGCATTGACGAGGACCGAGACCAATGCTAGTAGGGGAGGTTCGTTCAGGTGAAAATCGAAGACCCGATTCCCCCCGAGTTTCTGCCGCTCCCTAAGGAGTGGAACGCATCCCATAACTATTTTCTTTCTTGGGTATTTCTTTCTTTTTATTAGTTCTCTCATTGCCCGTGTTTGTGGTGGGGTAGTTATTGCCCAAGTTCTTGATGCAATCCCCCTGTTCAAGGAGTGGATTGAGGGGATCTACAAGCAGATGCCGTACTCCGAGCACGCATGGCAAACTTTCAAAGGGCAAATTGGAGGCCTGTTCTCATGGTAAGGTTCTTCCTTGAATAGTTATTACCACGCTCTTAACTTACGCAGTGCTAACCCTTTCTCTTAAAGACGTAGACTGAATACATAAAGCGACTATCCCTAAGAGAGACCCTTGAAGAGATCCATGCCCAAGGCTTTGATCTATCGGCCGGGATTGAAGAAGCTAGGAGGATCGAGGCGGAAGAAAACGAGCTCTACAAGCCCGAGGATCCCGAAGGCTCCGAGGGTTCTGAGGGCTCCTAGGGTTTCGACAGTTCTGGCGACGAGTCGAGTCCTGGTGAAGACCAGACGTAGAGGCCTTAGTATTTTTCCAGCTTTTTTTCCCTTATGTAATTTTTTGTTTATTTTTAGACCATTTTACCGAGCCTTTGTAAATATATTTTGGAATATATATAAAAATTCTCCCTTTCCGGCAATATCGTGTCTTTACTTTACAGCATCTTCTTGCAATTTCTATTCGCGTATTGTTTTTGATGCCTTCGCGTAAAATCAGATGTACTTCTGGGGCATTCATTTTTAGAGGTCCGAACGAAGCCCGACTTCGATGCAATTTTGTTTGTTTGTGGTTTCGAACCCTTGGTGAGACCGAAGGTTTTCAAGATGCTTATGTATTTTTAGACAATGTTTTTGCTGAGGATAACCTTTTAGTGGGTTTCCAATTTTCATAAGGACCTTACTTTCTAGTTACATATTTTGGACGTCTCCGAGCCGTTTTTAGGGTGGTCGTAGCCTTTTATATTTGGTTACTACCTAATAGGTTTGGTGCCTCCGGGATTCGGTAGCCCAGGTCGTCCAAATTTTCATCGGACGATAGTCCCCCAGTAGGGGTAGCCCATGGGCTTTAGGATCCGGGATTGAAGAAGCAAAAACGCGTAGTAACAAAGTGAAGTGGAAATTTCTTTCATTTCTTAGTATGCAAGGTACACGATCGAAAGCGCATAAAAACTTATGCCATGGCTAGAGTGGACTATGTGGGCACAGTTAATACGACCGTTTGGCCCTTGCAATGAATCCTAACCACCAAGCCTTACCTTTTAGCATATAAAGTTTTCTGTTTTCCTTGCTAAAGACCTTAACCCGGGCCCCGGTATTCGACATTGAACTCGTGAGGGCTCGGATAATGTTGACCTGAAGCAAATGATCATTGACTCCGATTTGAAACCGGTCATCAAATCTAAGTTAGCACGTTTTACTGTTGCCTCGTTAAAAACCTTGACGAAAAACCCACTTCGGGACAAAATCGGTTCAAGAGAAAAAGAGTGCAACATGTGCTTTCAGACCTAATTGCCAAATCCTTCCTTGGCCAATTACCTGCATACATTAGTCCATGTATAACATGATTAAGAATAAATTTAGTTTGCACCTTAGTTGTAGTAACGCTTTAAGTGTGTCACGTTCCAGTTGTTCGGCAGTTGTATGCTATTTCCGGCTTCGCGTTTATATGAGAATTTGCCGGTTATTCCAACTTAAATGTGTTCCACAAATAATCAGGTAAAAAATAATAATTAGGTACAACTCTATATAAGGTAAAAAATCTCATGATTTGCTAATTAAGCGATTCCATCGATACGTGCCGAGATTCCCGCCGTGATGCGCGACTGGTTACAGATATTTCAGCCTTTCGTTATTTTGGTTCGATGATGTTCTCTCAAGCTAATTCAGAGTCGGAGTCAGTTCTAGGGCCACAGAGTCGGCAATCTTTGAAGGCGCATGTTCTAACCTCGTTACTAGGTTCAATGGAATTCAAGGTCGATCTTCAACCCATTATGTTTTACCCCCGGTCTATCATCCAATAGGCGAGCTTGGTGTCTATTATGTACAGATTGTCCCCTAATTTTTTGGAGAGTAAATGACAAGAAACAATATGAGCCTCGAATTCTCACTATACGAGCTTTCGATTCCCACTCTGATAAATGATAACAAATTCATGACTTAATTGATAAGAATAGTTGAAACGTCCCGTCGGTTGAGTCTTCAAGACATTAAATGTGCGTCAGTTAACGATCTACTGCTTCGGGATATAAACTGGTGCACCAGTTATATTCGGGTGCACCAGGATATAAATGTGCACCAGTTATTAACGAGACGTTTAACGTCTTGAAGATAATAACTGGTGCTTCTCGAGTAGACGATAATATACCGAAGGACGTCCTTGGGGTGGTAGATCGTTTTGGGTCACCATCATTCATCGACTCGATGATAAATGAAGCCTAGATGCTAAAAGGGCGTCCAAACAAGGGGCCTCAAGGGGCGACAGATTCCTTCAACATCTTCTTTGATGATATGGATTGTACCGCCTCGGATGATGTCACCGGGTTAGGTGATTTTATCGGTGCCAAAGAAGATGCCATCTTCAGGAGTCAGGGGATCTTCTTCGAATCCGAGATTGGTAGACCGGTTCCCAGCCTCGAGTGCATATCCTGATCGGGAGCGGTCAATCATCATATCCATACAGGAGGATGCCTGGGTTCTCTCCGCCCACGTGGGGATTGCCAACTATCTCCGATGCTTGGTGACCAAAGAGGATCGAGCCAAAATGGATGAGGTGGAGGCCTATTGTCTTTTCAACGAGGCTCAACAGGCATTGAATCGGGTAACTTTGAAGCCTTTTTGTTATGTACTTAGGTTAAGTCGTGAACAATCATAACATTCTTCTTTGTGTTTGCAGGTCTCGGTGCTTCACCATGAAACTTTTCTCCGATATCGATAAGAGTTAAACCAACATGAGGTCGAGATTCGGGAGCTTACTGAGAAGAGGGATGCTTATAAGCTCCTTAGTGAGAAGTTCCAGGCCGAGTAGAGGCGGCTTGGAAGGAGCATGCCAACCTGGTCGAGCAGGTAACATGAGTATTTGAACTTAGTGACGACGATTCAGACAGAGTGGCTAATGACCCCAACCCACAAGTTCAAAAGAGACTTGACCAGATCGAGCAGCTCCAAGCGGAAGTGGACAAGGTGAAAGCTGAGGCCGAAGAATGGAAGCAAAATACGGGCTGCCTGGTCTCGAAAAAGGAAACTGCCCGAGAACAACTTGCAACGACTGTGGTCCAGCTCCGGGCTGCAAAGGAAATGGCTTGGCACAGGCCAAAAAGATCGAGGAGCTCCAGTCTCAACTGAGCTTGGTAGTCTCCTGCCAAGAAAATCTAGCCAAAGAACTTCAGGTGGCCAAGTCAGAGATTGCTGTGGTTAAGGCCGAGGCTGATAAGCGGGTTGACCAACATAAGGCCGATATCGTGGCTGCTCGGGACCAAGTGAGAAACTTGGCGGAACATATGAAGTGGCAATCCCAAAGGGCGGCCCTCGAGGGAGTTCGAGCTTAAGGTTTTGACCTGCTAGCTGAGATCAAGAAAGCCAAGGTATCATATGCCCAGGCGAGGAAGCTGGCTTACCCCGAGGAGGAAGATTCCGAGGGGTATGAAGATTCGGGCGAGCTCGAAGATAGCGGAGACCCCAAAGGTGATGACGCGGCCCCCGGTGGAGACTAGGCCACTTAGGCTTTTTTAGATTTGTATTTTTGTTGAGGCCGTTTGACCTTAGTAAAAATTTTCATCGGGGTGTTTTGCCCTTGTAAAAAGAATTTTGTATAAATATATAAGGCATTCTTTCCCTTTCGCGGCTTTTGAATTTTCTTTACTTTATTATTTATATTCACTTAGATCAAATGCCTTAGCACGATATAATTAGGTTATGTTCAAAGATTCAAATAAACCTTGCCTTTACATTATTCCGTTTTAAGGCATTTTGGGGGTTTGGTGTTACCGGAAACTTCCTCCCAAAGTAAGTTTTGAGATTATTGTTCGCCGAGGGTACCCTTTAGAATCGGTTATGAAAATTTTCTTTTCGATCTTGTTTTTATTATGGGACTCGGACATTTTCAAGCCGTGTTAATATGGTTGTAGCCTTTTAATTCGGGTGTCGTTCACTAGGCTTGCTTTCCTAAGTTATCCGAGCTTTCCTAACATAACAATCCCCGAGTGGGGATGGCCGTGGCCTTTAAAATCGGGGGGTCTCCTAATAGGTCTTATGCCCGGACCTTTCAGGTTTGTTTTTGGACAATCCCCCACTGAGAGACTGATTGTTCGATCTCAAGTTAGAGCGGCCCTTAGGCTATTTATCTTTAGGGGATCGGAAGAAAGGAATTCCTTAAGAAATGTAAATAAGAAATTTTTAAAAGACAAGATGATTGCAAGTAAAAAAACTTCTCTTTATTCTTGTGTAAAAATGTCATACATGCGTACATGCTTTATGCTAGGGCTCGGCAATCTATGTGGCACGGTTCGTTTGACTGTTTTTCCCTTACAATAAATCCTACCTATCGAGACCCTTCCACCACGAAGCAATTTCCTTGCTAAAGTCGATATCTGAGGGTAATGCCCTCTTGTATTCGAAGTTGATCATAGAGAGAAGCATCGGATACTGTTAATGTGATCTTCGATAGCGATTCGTGATCGGTCTTTGATTAAAAGTTAGCACGATCCACTGTTGTCTCGTTAAAAACCTTGTCGGAAAACCCATTTAGGACAAAACCGGTTCAAGGGAAAAAGAGTGCAACGCGTTCTTTCAAACCTAAAACTTTGTACTGCTCCTTGTCGGTCACCTGCAAGTGTTAGTCAGAAATATAAATACGAGAAAATGAATGGGGTCGTACCTTATCAGTAATATCGTTTTAGGTGAGTTACATTCCAATTGCTCGGTAGTTGCTCACCGTTCATCATTTCGAGCTTATAGGATCCTTTTCCGGTGATTTAGATGATATGATACTGTCCTTCCCAGTTCTTTCCCAACTTTCCCTCGCTCGGGTTTCGGGTGTTTAGTGTGACCTTTCTTAGCACTAAGTCCCCGACGTTGAAGTATCGAAGGTTGGCCCTTCTGTTGTAATATCTCTCGATTCGTTGCTTTTGAGCAGCCAACCGAACAAGAGCGATTTCGCGCCTTTCATCCAATAGTTCCAAGCTCGTATTCATTGCCACGTCATTTGATTCCTTTGTTGCATATCAGAATCTGATACTTGGCTCTCCGACTTGGACCGGTATTAGAGCTTCGGCACCGTAAACTAATGAGAATGGGGTGGCCCCGATACTGGACTTTGAGGTCGTATGGTATGCCCATAGGAGTTCGGGTAGGATTTCCTTCCACCTTCCTCTGGCGTCGGTTAACCTCTTTTTGAGGTTTTGGAGTATGGTTTTGTTGGTCGATTTGTCTTGTCCATTCCCATTAGGGTGATGAGGTGTTGACACGATCTATTTGATCTTATGATCCTCGAGAAACTTGGTCACTTTGCTGCTGATAAATTATTTCCCGTTGTCACATATGATTTTGGATGGCATTTCGAACCGACATATGATGTGGTCCCAAATGAAGTCGATGACCTCCTTTTCCCTGACCTTCTCATATGCCTGTTCTTTCAACCACTTAGACAAATAATCAGTCATAAATAATATAAATTGAGCCTTACATGGTGCCCACGGAAGGGGGCCAATGATGTCCATTCCCCATATCATGAAAGGCCATGGTGATAAAACCAAGTGGAGCAACTCCCCGGGTCGATGGATCATCAGAGCGTGTCTTTGGCATTCATTACATTTTCGAATGAACTCTTTTGCATCTTTTTCCATGTCGATCCAATAATAATTAGCTCTGATTATTTTTTGAACTAGCGATTTGGCGCCCAAATGATTTCCCCAAGTACCTTCGTGAATTTCCCGCAAAACATACT
Organism: Nicotiana obtusifolia; assembly: GCA_002018475.1. Lineage (NCBI taxonomy): Eukaryota > Viridiplantae > Streptophyta > Magnoliopsida > Solanales > Solanaceae > Nicotiana > Nicotiana obtusifolia. The sequence goes on from MCJB01038823.1 coordinate 128,268, forward strand.
TAGTATCGCCCGGCCTAGACATATTGCAAGTGTGCCATCAAATGTTCTTCTGAACAAGGTTCCATCTTCGGACAAGCTAAATCGGGCCACCTTTGTACGCAGGGCCCTCGACTCTTTTGGATCCGAGGCCAGTTTACCGGATCTGAGATATTCAACATACTTATTCCTCCAGTCCTAAGTTAGGCTCGTTGAGTGGATCTTGGCGTGACCTTCCACCACTATTCCCATAAGTTGTACGACTTCTCTCGTGTTGAACTCGTCGTCTTCGACCGATGACTCCAAGTTTTCGAGAGCATCGGCCTCGCTATTTTGATCATGAGGTATGTGTTGCAAAGTTCATTTTTTGAACTAATGTAACGTCACCTATAATTTGTCCAAGTATCTTTTCGTTCATTCCTCTCTGACCTCGAATGTTCCATTGACTTTATTTACCACAAGGAGGGAGTCGCACTTGGCTTCGATCACTTTCGCCCCCAAGCTCTTTGCTAGTTCAAAGCCTGCAATCATGGCCTCATATTCGGCCTCGTTGTTAGTCAATTTCACAATCTTAATAGATTGGCTAGTTATGTTACCTGTTGGTGGATTTAATACGATGCCAAGTCTGACCTTTTTGCATTTGTGGCTCCGTCGAGTATTAGAGCGGGGTGTAAAGTCGGCCCCAAAGTCTGCCAAAATTTGAGACTTAATCACGGTCTGAGGTCGATTCCCAATATCGTACACACTTATTCCTATGGCCCATTTGGCCAATTGGCCCGATAGTTCGGGCTTATGCATAACTTTCCTCAATGGGTAAGTAGTTACGACACATATGGGATGACATTGGAAGTACGGTTTAAGCTTCCTAGAGGTGTTTAACAAAGCGAGTGCCAGTTTTTTTTTCCAGGTGAAGGCCTCACCTGAGGTTCTACTAACATTCTAAATTGGAAATTGCGTACTTTGCTCTTCCCGAAATAGGACGCCACTTACCGCTATCTTCTATACCGCCAAGTACAAGTATAGTTGTTCGTCCACCTTCGTTGTGTGAAGCAAGGGAATGCTCGATAAGTACCTTTTGAGTTCCTCCAGAGCGTGCTGGCATTCCGGGGTCCAAAAAAAGCCATCTTCTTCTTCAACAATGTGAAGAATCAATGGCTTTTGTTGAATGACCTCGAGATAAATCGCCCTAGGGTGGCTATTCGCCCGGTTAACCTTTGCACGGCCTTTACGTTTTCCACGATCGTGACATCTTTGATGGCTTTGATCTTATCAGGATAGATCTTGATTCCCTTATTGGATCCCATAAATCCTAGGAACTTACCCGACACTATTCCCAACGCACATTTTTCTAGGTTTAGCTTCATGTTGTACTGCTTCAGTCTGCTGAATGTTTCCTGCAAATATCTTAATTGGTCCTCTGCTTGCAGGGACATAACCAACATGTCATCAATGTAAACCTCCATCAAATTTCCTATTTGTTTCTCGAATATCTGATTTACTAAGTGTTGGTATGTGGCACCAACATTTTTTAATGCAAACTGCATTACGTTATAACACTACGTGACATACTTAATGATGAAGGAAGTTTTTTCCTGATCACCCGGGTCCATCAGTATTTGGTTGTACCCGGAATAGGCATCGAGAAAACTAAGGGTCTTATGTCCGGCCGTGGCATCGATCATACGGTTGATGCTGGGCAAAGGAAAAAAGTCTTTATAGTCTCCAAGCTGCAAGAATATACCAAGATGTCATCAACAAACACGATGATGAATGAGTCAAGAAATTGCTTGAACACACTATTCATCAAGTTCATATATGTTGTTGGGGCGTTGGTCAGCCTAAATAACATCAGTAGAAACTCGTAGTGACTATACCGAGTCCTGAATGTAGTCTTCAGAATATCAAGATCCTGAACATCAGCTGATGATACCCTGACCTCAAATCAATCTTCGAGAACACTTTGATACCCTGAAGCTGGTCAAATAACTCATCAATGTGCGATAATGGGTACCTGTTCTTCACTATAACATTGTTCAACTACCTATAATCAATACACATCCGCATAGTACCATCCTTCTTCTTCACAAGCCGTGGAGCATCCTAAGGTTAAAACACTTGGCCGGATGAAACCCTTAGTGAGCAATTCCTTTAACTCCTTCAACTCCACTGGTGCCCTATGATATGGTAGAATAGAAATGGGCTATGTGCCCGGTATTAGGTCAATACCAAAATCGATGTCCCTATCGGACGGCAATGCTCGGAAGGTCTGTTGGGAGCACATCTGAGAAAACTCTCACTACCTGAACTGACTCGACGGTAGGAGTATCAGCAATAACATATCTCACAAAGGCTAGATATGTGTCACACCCCTTCTCAACCATCCGCTGTGCCTTCATAAAGGACACAACTCTGCTAGAAAAATAATCCAATGTACCCCTCCACTTCAACCTCCGCAAAACTTGCATAACCAATGTCATAGTCTTGGCATGGAAATCCAGATTAGCGTGATAGGGCGACAACCAATCCATGCCCAAAATCACGTCAAAGTCTACCATACTATGTAGCAATAGATCAACTTTGGTCTCAGAACCACCAATAACGACTAAACACGACCAATAAATGCGGTCCACAATAATAAAATCTCCCACTGTTGTTGACACATATATAGGACCACCCAAAGAATCACGAGATATATCAAAAGACAGGGCAATGTAAGATGACACATATGAATAAGTGGAACCTGGATCAAATAAGACGAAAGAATCCCTATGACAGACCAAAACAATACCTGCCGCCTCCGTCCTACCAAAAAAAGCATAGAAACGAGACTGACCTCCCCCTCTTGGGCGACCTCTTCCCGCCTAACCTCCACCACTAGCTGGCGGTACAGGTGGAGTAGCAACTGGAGTAACAATGATAGCCTTTGAAACATGTGGACCCAATGGAATCTGTGGAGCCAGTGCAGTCTGCGGCGATGCATCCCTCCTGAGTCTGGGGTAGTCCCTCACCATATGTCTGGTATCACCACACTTAAACAAGCTCTCAGTGGGCATGGCTGCTGAAGTTGACTCTGGCCTGGTCGACTAGATTGATCGCTAAAGGCACCCCGCGTAGGAGGTGCACTAGATAGTGGCTGAGCAAAATGGGCAACCTGAAACCTCGGAATAGTCGGAGCACTGCTAGAAGCTAGAAGTGCTGAATGAACTGGATGACTCACATAACCCCTGCCATGTCGAGCTGAAATTGCAGCGTGGCTGCCACTAAATCTTCTAGTATCTGGAGGCCTCTTGGCCTCCTTGTCCTCTCTCTCTCGGCCCCGCATACCCTCCAACCTCCGAGCGATCTCTACAACCTGCTGAAATAAAGTATCAGTCTCCAACTCTTAAGCCATGATTAATCTAAGACCATACTAAGCCCCTCGATGGATCTCCGGACTGTGGCAATTACACCCTTATTCTTCCACAAGGGCAGTATTCCATCAATGCTAAATGCTCATAGTCTTAAACTCCTCTGAGTTCATCCAGGCTATACTAAGCTTTTTACAACTTATGGAAACCATCCGCTCTCTTGTTTGATGGGTTTAATCCCGAGGACTTACCTATTCTCGTCACCTTATCACTCACCTTTTCTTACCCTTACTCCTGTCTGCAAAAAACCTTGTTGCTCTACCATACTTTAGCTTGTGACCTACACATATCTATTTATACTACCCGCAACTTTCCTTTAACTTGCTAGCACCATAGATTTCCTTATGTTATCCTGGAACCTCAAGTGCGACATCACATCGTCTCTAACTTTCTTTAGTCTCATAACTAGATCTCTCTTTACCTGGAAACCATAGGCTGGAAGATATGCCACTGACGACACCACTATTATTTCTTGATACACAATTACGATGCTTCAAGCCCCTCTATCTGATATCTAGACTATTCATAACCTTATGTACTTGAGTATCTCATACTTTATTTGCCTTCACCTTACTTATCTTTAAATCTCGCATTGTACCTCCTGTCTCTTTCAAACCTCCCTTCCATATAGGAAATCCACATCCACACCTTGAATATCTACTATAATACTTAAACATCTAGTGCATACACAATCGAGCGGGAGCTTTATACTGACTTCTTATGAGGCGGTACTCTTCTGACTGGCTTTATCATCGAGCCATTATAGAATATGTCCATTGTACTATATGTTGCACCCTATTGTGCTCTAGTCAAATCAAGATTCAACTTATGGTTTCTCTGTTGTTGATAAAAGAGAGTCGCCACCTAATATTTAAAGGTATATTAAGGTACCTATTTAATTACTAAGTAATATTCATTATTAGTCTACTAACAGGTGAGATTATGGGTAAGGGTTCTCGTTCTTCTAAGGGGAAGGTGTTAAGCACCCCTTAAAATCTACCTGATGTAGCTCCGTAAGACATCGACTAATTTTAAGGGATCAGTTATTTGTACTATGCTTAATTACTATTAAATAGTACAACTTACTATGTATCTAAGGGAGAGTATAAAAAGAAATGTGAGACTTAAGAGGAGTTTGAATTTATAAAAGAGTTCAAAGATATGTTGAAAGAGTTTTTAAATATGTATGTAAATGGTTCATATTTGCAAAGCATGCGACAAAAAAATTGAGTTATAGAGCACTTGGTTTAGAGGATGGGTGTAATTCTAAGAGGAGTTTGTAAAAGTGTTCCTAAGATATACCTTCATTTGAATATTTAAAGAAAGATCATTTCGTTGAAAATCTTTTAAGGCGATAGATCTTCATTTTTGCGAAATTTTAATTTGCCTCTTGATAGTAAAGCATTGCGATTCGGATCTGATTTCTTTCTCGAAAAAAATGAGGTTGCTGTTTTTACTAATTTCTAGGCTTCAAAATCTTTTAAGAAAAGGGAAGGTGAGTGAGAACATAGTAACGATCTGAGCAAATTATAATTAGTGAAATGTGGATTAATTGTTTAACTAATTTTTTTAGTCCTATGTTCTTTAGGGCTTTCCTAAGTTTTATATGACAGAATAAAATAAAGCATGTGATCTAATATATGAGTGTTATATACATGATAAAAAAGATGCGACAAAGCAACAAGGTAGTAGATAAAAGGTAATGAAGCAGTAAACTAGATTAACAAAGCAATAGATAATAACAAAAGGAAATGAGGGAAAGAGGACTGGACTCTGGTAATTGGGCCTCAAGAAGGCAGGCCCAGCAGTAAAAAGATGCGGCTACAGCTGATTTTGGGCTCTCCATAACAATGCAACAAGTCTAGGATTGGGCCTGAGTTCCTTATGAACAGTAGGCCGGGATGGATGTACATGTCCAAAAGAAAAAGAAAGTCATTAGATATGTGCCCCATATATATAAAATGACTGGAACAATGTATTAAAACAATAATACTCAAATACTATGAGAAAAAATACTAACACAGTAATTATACATGGCAAATAATTTACATTGAAAATCTTTCGTTTTCATTGAACACTAAACCCCTAAAAAGCCAAAAGTGTCACTGAATTAAGGGCTAAGGAGGGAGTTCTACTAAAGGTCGATGCCCCCTTTGAATCCCCCAGCACTTGAAAGTTCCCAATGGACTCAAGGCCCAAGGCAATGCTTGTGTTGGGGAGAGCAGCCCAGCCTAGAGTTAAACTCCACTCCCAAATACCCCTAACCACTAACGACTTATTTTCCGTATGGGTTTAATTGCCAATGAGGCCCTTTCAATGTAAACTAAATGCTATAGTATCACTAACCACAAAAGTATATTTTCCTTTCTAATAGAATAACATAAGGGTAGACAAACAGTTCTATAATTTTCTAACACTAGATGAACAACCCACACGTTAGATAAATCTGAAAGTCGGACCTTCGAGCACACATAAGAGATAAACAATATAGCATACTGTTAAATATCTTAACATTTGGGAAAACACATTCAAAAGAAAGGCAAAGAGCACTCAGTTCAGGCATGCATCAACACAAGAGATACAAACACTCCTGCCCTGGCAGACTAGTTATGAATTGATTAGCTTTCTACTAGCACATGCATGGATTAATAACACTACTTGGAACTTTAAGAGGTGTTAATAAAGGTTCAGGCAAATAGTCACAACTAGCACTTTTTGCAGAAGTTACCAAAGATATCAAAAACATGATCAAAACTCTCAATATGACTACAATTTCACATATTTGGACACTTCAAGTGAGGTTGTAACCTTATACAGACAGGGAAGCTTTACATGTTATAGAATCAAGTTAGCCATGTCATGAAGGGAGGGAATTATAGACAAAGGGGAGTATTATATCAAAACAAGTTTAACTCAGATGTATAGTCTAAATTAGTATCTAAATGTGAAGTAATCATACTTAGCTTCAAAAATTATCACATGACTTATAACTAGAATGATTAGTTCTTCCTTTTATGGAAGATAACTTAATGATAACTAGATATAAGCTTCGCATAGTCAGCAGTGTCACAAAAGAGACTAAAGACAAGAAAGCACTACACCTAAATAGGACTTGACTTAAACATGCAGTCGAGGGTTACATCTAAACATGAGGCAACTACATTTAACTTAACAACAGCTACCAGTCTACTATAACAAACATGATTATGATTTACTTTTTATGAGAAGGATATGACTTAATCTTATTAGAATACATACAGTAAAGTCATTAATATTCATAAAAGTTCACCTCCACTAGACTGCTTCAACATATGCAACCAATAACTAGATGAAATCATGAGAATGTCATAGTGATAACCCAAAAGTTGCCTTATGAGTTAGCAAGTACAGGTATAGAGAAGGAAAGCATCTAAACACTTAGATTTTCATGCTTTAGTTAAATGATATGAACTTATGAACTTTGAGATTCGTGTGAGTCAGGATTATCAAACAATAAACAAACAAAATGCAGGGAAACAATATGTAGAGGTAGAGATCACAACAGGATTATTAATGAAGGATTATGAAGTTTAGTTAAACATAAGCAGTCATTCAAGACACATTACAGCTTAATAATGCAGACTGCTTAAACTCTGAAATGGAAGCCATCAGAAGTTACATAATAATTTGATCACCATAAATTAAAAATTTAAGAGGCATGACAAGTGATCATAAGCAGACAACATCTTATCATGAACAAACAATGACATTTCTATATTGGTTATAAGCATCATAAACGACCATAGTTCACAAAAGACAACAAACATATTTACAATATTCAGATAAGACGAACAAAAAAAGAAAAGTTAAAGGTATACATACTTTTTCGAGGGTAGCAGACCAAACAGGGATCCTTTTAAATCGCCTAGACCCAAGATTTCAAGCTCGAAGCAGTAAAAGCACTTAGGAAACAAACGAAAAGGAAATCAGTAAGAAACCCTAGGTTTTCTTTGAACTCTCATAATTGCTTTTAGATGGTCATCTAGTTGGTAATTCTAGGTTGTAGTAGATGATGTTAGTTTGTGTTTTCAGTGTTAGGTGGTTGTAGATGAGAACATTAAAGGCCCCTTTTAAAGTGCCATTAAGGCTCTAAGGTTTCAATCGGATTCAAAATTGTGAGTGGAAAGTGACGAAAGATTGATAATGGTAGCAATATTAAGTGAAAATCTGAGAGACGGAGGGGGAAGAAATGGTAGACAAGTTACCTGAGTGAAGAAAGATGACCGTTGAAGGCAAAACCCATCTGTCAAAGCTCTAATGTCCAGAGGTCAATGCATTTGACCTATGGACTTCAAATAAACATGATGAGGCTCTGAAACGTGCACATGCATGCTTCGACTTAACAGAACATGAAGAAAATTCAGGGATTTGAAGTTTCACATTTTGGCCTGTCATTTCATAATTGGGGCTTTTGAAATTTCATCGGTGAAAAGGAAAAAAAACGAGAGGCTTCAAGCCCAGGGACAAGAAGAGTGTTTTGTATGTTGATTTAAAAGAACAAGGAAGAAATCAGATTAATGGGGTTTGAGCTTAGTGTTTTAAAACAGGGCATTTGAATTTTGAGTTATGAAAGAGGAAAATAGCTGGCTAGATTAGCAGATAGAGAGACAGAAGAGATGATTCTGAGCGTTTTCAAATGATCTTGCACAAATTTGAGCAAGGTTTATGAGATTGATGGCTGATGGAGATGAGAGAAACGAGAGAGTTTAGGAAAATGAGGGCGGCTGAGTCTTTGAGAAAAGATTAGGGTTTTGGGGGGAATAGGGTTGATCTCTAGGTTAAAGACGAGAGATAGAGCCTGGATCGTTGGATCTGATGATCAACGATCCTAATAATTCGATCATTTAGGATTTTTAGGGGAATTTTTGGTGGCTGTTGGATAAGAGATTTTTGAAAAAGTGGGGATGAGATCTCTGGGAGCGGTATTAAAATCAAAAGAAGAATTGGATAATAAATGTGAGCCATTGATCTGATGAACCAACGGTTCTGCGAGTGTGTTTGTTCTGTGATTGGTGAACAAGAGATGGCACGAATCGCCACTGTAGAAAGAGAGGAGTGTTTGGATTGGGTATATTTCGGACTGGGCCTGCTAATTTGGCTAAAGTAAATTTAAGAAATGGCCATTTTAAATTTGATTGAGAATTGCAATTGTAGACCTTTTGTCTTTTTATCCCCTTTTGAATTTAATTTAAATAAACTAAACAAATTTGAATAAATACGGTAAATTTATAATTATTATATATAGTACTAATTATCCTAAATGATTCTTTACAAAATACTTGGTTTTTCCCCCAAATTTTAACGCTAATTTCGAATTATTAACCTAGTATCCTATTTTACTAGAAATTAAGGAGTAATTTATCAAATTAATTATAGAACCTATATAATGTATATGTAAAAGTTATTTTAATAACCTTAAAATAGTAAGTATATTTGTAATTACATAATATTAATGCTGCACGATTAATTTCACAACTAATAATAAATTAATATGTAAAAATATATATTTATTACTAGAAATACTCTTAATTGTAAATAATTAAGTATAAATAAATTATTTAAACAGGGAAGGTCAAAATTGGCCATCAACAGCTGCCCCTCGTTGACTGGAGACGATGAAAGAGTTTTCGTGCAAAGAAATTGAACCAAAGGCAATTTTGTCCCGACTTTAGGCATGTATTGCAGGAGTGACAAAAGATTATGAGTTGTAGGATTGAGTTAAGGAAGATCCTGGGAAGATTTCGGGAAGAATATTGGAAATATTGGGGCCAAATTTTGGCTTTGACTTGCTTACACACCTCGGGCTTAACAAGGATCGGGCCTCAAGTAGTTCTGAAGTGAAGTTTTGAGGAAGCGGCACTCGCAGGAATTGCCCAAGTATCGCATTATGACGATACAGCGGGATGGAGGATTGGGTACCCGTGATAGCTTGAGTTTTGCAGCTTGATTTGAGGGATTTGAAATTTTTGAGTCTCACTGGTCGTCTTGAGCTTGGATCCATGCCCAGTAATGGGTTTGCTGTCCTCATAGCTTTTTGGTCAGTCTACTGCTAAGAAAAGTTCCACGCTACGGTGTTTGTTCATTCAAAACAAATGAAATACACACATACTGATATATTGCAACATAAAGTATATTAATATGCCATGTAAATGATGATGTCTGGCTGCCGGCGAGCCGTTATTTCGGATCAATATGATGGGATACTTGATTTGTTAGTTGGGCTGTGTACGGTTCCGTAGCTGTCCGAGCATTTGAAAATTATCTCCACTAGTTGGGAGAGCTTGATTGGCAGAGTGCGTTTTCGCTTGTTGGGAGAGCTTTGCATTGAGAAATGTCGCTGCTTGTTGGGAGAGCTTTGCATTAAGAAATGGCGCTGCTTGTTGGGAGAGCTTGATTTCATAGAGTGCGTCGTTGCTTGTTGGGAGAGCTTTGCACATAAATGTAAAGTAATCTCCGCTTGGGAGTGATTGATTAAACCTGAATCATGCTTGAAGCTGCGTGAGCAAAACGCTAGAACATTAAAAGTAATTGCAAAGGAAATAAAAGCATGCCCAAGAAATACTCTTGACTGTGAAGCTAAGTTGCGGCTGTCGATTAGCAGAACATCGGTGATAAGGTTTGCGACTGTCTATTATAGCATCCTTTGCGACAGAGAAGCAATGCGAGTTGCTTTGTTGGCAATTTTGCAGTTTGCTATATACAAGGCTTTGATTGGCGAAGTCGACGTTCGATTTGTACAAGGCGCTCCGATTGATCGAGTTGACGGTTTGCTATGTACAAGACTTCAATTGGTGAAGCCGAGGACTCGTTTGTATAGGGTGCTCTGATTAGTTGAGTAGACAGTTTGTTATGTACAGGACTTCAATTGGTGAAGGTGACGGTTCATTTGTTCAGGGTGCTCTGATTGTTTAAGCAGGTGATTTGCTATGTATAGGTTTTTCCGTATCAGCTGTCTGATTCCAAGGTACTTGCAATGGACTCAAAGGTTAGCTTTATATGTCCCAGAAAAAATTCAAGTAAAGAAGGAAGAGAGATAATCTTAGGCAAGTGGAAGATTCGTCATTTTCCCTAATGTGGGCTTTGTGATTCCTTGCTCCCTATTGACCCTACACTGAAAGATAAATTCTTAGCAGGGACAAGTAAGTTGGTTTGTGTTGACCGCAGTGCCGGTTTGCCCCGACCTTCGACGTGATTGCGCCACGAAGTTCGGTACATGTCAAATTACTGTACATATATTTTGCTTTCTAGAAAACATTTTACAAATACTTTGTTTTTTAAGGCAAATGACATTGTTCCGGATTATGACATGTTATGAAAGGCTCTCCACACGTGAATGTATCGTCTTGAAAGCTTTGTCATGTTGATGTCAATCTTCCGTTATGCTTCTGACAGCGCAGCTACTTGCTTTTGCGACTGGGTCCTAATTCGAATTAATGCATTACAAGGCTTTCCCAAGGTTATGACCGAACCCTTTCAGGTCGCCTATGAATCCAAAATAGAATCAGGTTAGAACATAGTTAGTGGAATTGGGTCAAACCGTTGTTCGATTACAGTAGATGCAAAATGATGAGATTAAGAATGAACATGGACGAGTCTGACTCAGACAGCTTACATATCTAAATGGAATCAGGTAAGAACGTAGTTTAATTTCAAAAGATGACTGAATCCGATGAGAATTTCCTACGTATTCCTTTATGAAGAAATCAAGTCCACGTAGTTCCTGAGTAACATACAAAGTGTTATTTGGGTTTTCTATTACAAGAGAAAGGGGGAGAGAAATTGAACCCTATGTGGGTTGCCTACGTATCACTCCGTGGGAAATCAGGTTGAACATAGTTTTGTTACATCCAAAAACTAACTCTATTTGTCTTCAAACATAGTATCTCTTGGTTGCGTCCGAGTTGATAGGCTTTGTGTTGACTCTTCTATCCATTTCTGACAAGATTAGAGCTCCAACCATCAGTGCTCGGTGAACCACGTAAGGACCTTGGAAGTTTGTTGCGAACTTTCCTTTGGCTCTTCTTGGTGTGGAAATATTTTCTTCAAAACCGACTGCCCTGGTGCGAACTGGCGAGGATTCACCTTCTTGCTAAATGCACTAGCGATCGTGTTATGATATAGTTGACTATGACATACTGCATCCACTTTTCTTGTCAATGAGCGTTAGTTGCTTGTGTTTGGCCCGTATACATTCTGCGTCATACAACTTTATCTCTCGAATGACTCTTAAAGATGGTATTTTGACCTCTGCGGGTATACGGCATTGCCCCACTGGATGTTCTCATGGTGGCCCAATAACCCAGCAAAGCAAAAGGTAGTTTCTCGTACCATTGTATGTGATTGTCCACTATTTTCTAAAGAATTCTCTTGATATTCTTGAATTCAGGCTTATGCCCAGACGTTAGAGGATCGTAAGTGCCAACAAAGGGTAGATAGAGAGCAGGATAGGGACCAGCATAAGAGGTCAAGAGTGGCAGAGTACTCAGGTGATTCTAAAAGTAGTGTAAGGCCCCATCCTTCGAGGAGCTCGGCACCACCTGTATCTAGTGCCCCTTGACAGTTTCAGAACTCGCGAGCATCAGGCTCGCCATATTACAGGGCAACTAGTCAAATGCGACCCCCACCACCACGTTGTGGACAGTGCGGTAGGGCCCATTCGGGAATATGCCGTCAAGGTTTCGATGTATGCTATTCCTGCGGACAACCTGGTCACATGATGCGGGAATGCCCTTACAGAGGGGGAAGTGGTATGGCCCAGCAGACCGGATCTGTGTCTGGTTCTTCCATATCTATTCGACCTCCAGCCCGGGGTCCTCAGCAGCCAGCAGTTCGTGGTGTATCAACAGATCAGAATCCCCTATAACAAAAAGTTATTTGATGTTCATGTCGACTGCCATTCTGATTCCAAGGATGCATTCTTCATATTCAGCCATATTATTGGTATAAGGGACCTTATCTTTGCCAATGTTGGATAGTGCTATCACGATTCCAAAATCAGGACTGCCCCAAAACATTCTCCATCCAGGGTGCGATTCAACAATATCTTCTCAAGCAAAAAGCACTTCTTCATTGGGAAAATACGTGGTAAGCGGCTGAGAATCCATATCCACCGGATTTTCTTTGAGGTGGTCGGCTAAAGCTTGCCCCTTGATAGCCTTCTGAGTTATGTACACAATTGCAAATTAGCTGAGGAGAATTTTCCTTTTAGCTAGCTTTCCGTTAGGCGTCAGCTTTTGGAAGATGTACTCGAGCGGGTCGAGCAGAGATATCAAATGCATAGTGTATGCCGACATGTAATGCCTTAGTTTCTGGTCAATGCAAGTTAGAGCACAACAAGTGCGTTCTATCGGAGTATACTTGGCCTCGCATGGCGTGAACTCTTACTTATGTAGTAGATGGCCTCCTTATTTCTCCCAGTTTCGTCATGCTATCCCAGCACACAGCCGAAGGCGTTATCCAAGACTAACATATAGAGTAATAATGGCTTCCCAAGTTCTGGAGGAACCAATAGTGGTGGGTTTGAGAGATTTTCCTTGATTCTGTGGAAGGCTTTCTAGCACTCTTATGTCCATTTTGTGGCAGCATATTTCTTCAGCAGTTTGAAAATGGGTCCACAGTTTACCGTGGACTGAGCTATAAAGCGATTGATGTAATCCAATCTACCAAGGAAACTCATGACATCTTTCTTGATTTTCGGTGGCGATAATTCCTAAATGGCCTTGATTTTTTATGGGTCTTGTTCAATCCCAATCCTTCTTACAATGAAGCCCAACAGTTTTCCAGCGGGGACTCCGAATGCACACTTTGTTGGGTTCAACTTCAAACTGTACCTTCGCAGGCGTTCGAATAATTTCCTCAAATCGTCCAAGTACTCCAAACACTTTCGAGACTTTATGATGACGTCATCCACATACACATCAATCTCCTTATGAATCTGTCACGCCCCGAACTCGGGAAGGGCGACCGAAGCTCAACCGAGTGAACCCGGTCAAGCAAGCATGTTAGATACTTTTTACTCAAACTTACTTATGAATAAAGAGAATACATTTTACGTTAATTAGACAATAAAGAGATCACATGTACAATACCAATTCATTACCATTAGTTACTTCATTTGAAGTCTCAAATACACACTTTCATAGTTTGAAGCGGAAGATGTAACACACATACAACATTACTATCTTGGCTTTCCCAATACCAATACAACCAACACAATGTCTATGGAGCCTTTAATGGATACAAAAGGGTACGATGATAGTGCCGGCAACAAGGCCGAGGCTATACCTCAAAACACAATACATGAGAAAACAAAAGTACATGACCCCGATATGAAATGGGGCTCACCAAGTAGCTGAGAGGAGGATATACTGTTGTCACTGATTGATGCCGCTTGCTATGGAACCACCTGCATCCATTATAATATGCAGCACCACCGGCAAAAAGGACGTGAGTACATGTGGAATAGTACTCGTATGTAAGGCAGACACAACAACATATGAAAATACGGTAACTCAATAAGAGGCAAATAATGGACATCAAGGGACTATGAAACATCCCATAGATTCAAATTTCAAGTCTTCTTATACTTACATCATCTTAAACCTCTATTAGAATCAACTGAGCCATATGGACTATACGTGGAATACGTAATATAATGTAATTGGAACAACATATACAAATTGCCCCTATGAAAGTGGCACCTATTGTCTACATTAATAATGCATCTCACTAGACCGTCCATATCCCTCTCTTATTTAACGACCATACATTTCATAGACCATTCTTAGTGTTCACATGTCATATTATACACCCATGCATCTCATAGACCGTCCATAGTATTTATTCACACAGTACACCTATACATTTCATACACGATACAGCTATGCATTTTATAGACCGTCCATAGGATTCCATACACAATACACCTATTCGTTTCATAGACCGTCCATGGGATTCCATACACAACATGCCTATGTTTTTCATAGACCGTCCATAGGATTCATAACACAATACTCCTATGCGTTTCGTAGATCGTCCATAGGGTTCATAACACAATACTCCTATGCGTTTCATAGACCGTCCATAGGGTTCATAACACAATACTCCTATGCGTTTCATAGACCGTCCATAGGGTTCATAACACATCATTATGCACATAACTATGTATATACTTAAGCGACATGACTAACTCTACAGTTAAGGTCGTAAGTTCCCGGATCATTGGAACATTTCATGTTTATGCTTATAATGGAGAAACATAGCTCATTACATTAACACTTGCATGACCAATCATTAAGTGCATTTCAATGGTACATAGACCTAATTTCTTTCCTTAAGGTTCATTATCATTTAGCATAGGACGTCTCTTTTACACCTCATTATATACCTCTTTGTCATCTTGGGTCACTAGCTAAGTTCATGATTCTCGTTTAGGCAACGACCACAGTTCATGTTCATACAACCACTTACTTGTACTAGTCACGGTGATCATAGGACATTAATGACATTATAATATAAAGGAGTCAAAACTCATCTCATAAAGTTTCACACATTCTTTCATTTAATTGGCACTATCGGCCACAGATGTAATCCTAATTCTTGGCACGATGGCCACATTTCTACATTCTATACTTCTTTCATATCTTTTCATTTCATTTGGGCTACGACTTAGTGTTATAACAATTAGATATGCAACCCATGCTTCAACACATTTTCAAATAGCACATAATATAATAGGAACATTTGGAATACATATTGAGCATATATCGTTTCGCCACAAGGCTTATTTGAAATAATCAATTTGTAAAGAGTAACTCAGGACATACAAGAACATCATGGGATTCAATTCTAGGAGAGAAGTTTAGCCAACATACCTCGATTTGAGCCTTCCTTAAATTACTACCACGTTCCGAAAATTCTAGCAACCCCAATCTATTTTGATACATAGCACAATTGAACACAAATTAGGAAGATATTCATGGTTTCAGCTCATTTGAGCATTTTATCAGACACTAGGTGTGCAAACTTGACTACAAGGTTCTTCTACAATATTTCCTACATTCCAAAACCCAATCTTTACCCATTTGATCTCAATAATATTCCCACAACCTTATTGGTACATGCATGTATACATAATACTCTCACACCCAATAATCATACTCTCAATCACCCATCTTCTTCCCCAAAGTCGAAATTGAAGATTAGGGTTAGAACCTTACTTCTCGAGTGAAGATCTTGTGAGATTCCTTGTTCGATTACAAAGCTTGGACTTGATCTTGATGAACAAAGCACTTGAGCTCCTTCCTCTCTCTAGAACACTCTCACTTCTCTCTAAAAATATAAGATATCCTCCTTCAAAACGAGCCCCAAAGGCTATTTATAAAAATGGGGTTGGGTCATAAAAAGGGTAAAAAGGACCCTCTGAACTCAGGTCTGCGGTCGCAGAACTGACCGCATAACGGGTCTGCGGTCTCCAAACTGGACCGCAAAATGGTCCTCCAAATCTAGGCTAGCCTGGATAGGTCTGCGACCAATATATGGTCTGCGGTCGCATAATGCGCCGCATAACTCCTTCTGAAATTTCTCATGTTGATTCCGCGATGAGATCTGCAGCCCGCATAACGGTTATGCGGCCGCATAATGGACTGCATAAATTAATTCAAGTTTCTGCTTCACTCTGCAGCCGATCTGCGGCCTGCAGAGTGATTCTGCGGTCGCATAGTGGACCACATAAATGCCATAGTCTGCAACACGATTCCTTCAACTCCCCGATGTAGTTTTCAACCAAAAAAGTCAGAACCGCCTCAAACACAAATGTCTACCTCCGCACCACAAAATCTCAAATTCCTTGGCAATATTTTACGGGGCCTTACAGAATCATGTCGTGAAAGAGGGTTTTCATTGCCCTCAATGAGGTGGCCCTGGCGTTCTTGAGACCGAACGACATCACTCTATATAAATAAACTCCCCAAGCTGTGGTGAAGGTCTTCTTCTCAGCATCTTCCTCGTGCATCATGATTTGGTGATGCCCAGCGAAACAATCCACAAAAGACTGCAGTTCATGCTTTGTGCAATTGCCGATAAGGATTTGGATATTTGGCATAGGAAAATCATCCTTTGGGCTGGCTTTGTTGAGATCTCGGTAGTCCACACATATTATGAACTTTCCGTCTTTCTTGGATACTGGGACGATGTTTTCCAACCAGCTTGGATAATTGGTGACCCTTACTACATTCACTTCTATCTGTTTTTTCACTTTTTCCTTTATCCCCAAACTTAAAACAGGTTTGAATTTCCTAGTTTTCTGACTGATTGGCGGTCTGGTAGGATCAGTGGGCAGTCTATGCGAGACAATGTCAGTACTTAATCCTGCTATGTCACCATTGGACCACGCAAACACATCTATGTACTATCGAAGGAGATCCATCGGTTTTTCCCTCTGCTCGGCTTCTAGGTGAATGCTCATTATGGTTTCTTTTACATCTTCTTCACTTCCAAGATTGACCACATCCGTTTCTTCGAGATTGGGTTTTTTTGGACTCTCCAACTGCTGGAACTCCTGCGGGAGATTGTCGGGCATCATGCTCTCGTCATACTCCTCATAATCTGGGTCGTTGCGTTGAATGATTTCGTATTATGTCAAAATTGCGGAACGCGGGGTTTTTAGCAATTTGATTACTAAAAGAAAAGCTAAGTATAAATAAAGTGGTAAATAAAGTTGCAATATTTGAGTAAATGATTCTGTTTTTTTCATCAAAAGAGGAACGTCTTAAGCGCTCAAAAGAGGGAAATGACAAACAGGTACATACACGGTGTATGCCTCAATTAAACGTGCACTTTTCAAAAGAAAAATTTTATAGTTCCATACTATCAAGTCTCCCAGCGAACCAAAGATGGACTGGCGGTCCAATTCTGCAGCTCTTCCCCTAGTTCGGCATCCTTGATAGTCAGTGCCTTGATGTCAGTCCTTTCACAGCATTCTTCAATCATATTCACGAACAACTTTACCATCCTGTCGATGATATCATCTTTGGGTATTAAACTCTGTCCCAGACTTGTAACATGATTTGGCACAAAAACCTTTTCCTGAAGCTAACTGTACGAGGTTTTCCTTCCGGAGTCTGATATCCTATGTCGGCCCTTCCTTTCTATCATTATGTTCAATTGGCTCTGTGATTCTATCTGACATGGCTCCCAGTCCTATTCATGGCCTGTATCCATATTTCATCATCTCTCTCATAGCCATCTTTGATGCATACGGCGACTGCATTCCTAAGATTTGTTCAGGGTTTTCCATCTCGGTAGTCTGCATTATTTCCACTCCATGGAAAGCGACTCCATCTAGCCCTTCAATGAATGAAATAGCATACTCCAAATAAGCAGACTGATCCCACTCGCCCTGAACCACGATCTCCTGACATCTCCACTCAAATTTCATGCGTTGGTGCAAAATGGATGGGACAGCCCCTGCCATATCTATCCAGGGCCTTCCTAGAAGCAAGTCGTAGAAAAAGAAGATATCCATTATTTGAAATAATATCGGAAATTTGACTGCCCCGATCTACAAGGCCAAATAAGTTTCTCCAATAACATCATTTTGCAAACCGTCAAAGGCACTTACCCTCACGTAGATTTCCTTGACATCCCTCAAATGAATTCCTAACTCCCGTAGGTTGGAGAGCGAACAATGTTGACCCCTGACCCTCCACCAACCAACACTTATGACACCCCTTTGTCCCCACATGTGATAGTGATACGAAGAGCATTCTTCTGACTTGCACCTTCGACAGGAAGTTCGTCTCTTCTGAAAGTGATCATGTTTGCTTCGACCATTTTCATAATTGTCGCGGCCAGCACTTCACTAGTGGTGTTACATGGTACACTTACCCCACTTAGTACATTCAATAGCGTGTCCTTATGATTGTCGGAACTCATTAATACATCCATGATTGATCTCTGTGTTGGAGTTTTCTTCAGCTTCTCCTCCACATAATACTCTTTGTTTGATATTCTCTTCCAAAACTCAGCGGCTTCTGGGTATGTTATGTTCCTTCTTGGAATTTGTTCTTTTCCCAAGTTCCCTCGATTGACATCTTCGAGAGCGTACCACCTCCCAGACCAAGTCATATAGTGGGTTGCGGAAGAGTCTGTCATATTGGCCTTTCCCTTCTGCTGGTACGTCCTTGGGACGGTTTTGTACTTCCAACTTTCTTCGTCTCCTGGAGCAATGGCAGGTTGTTTGGTTGTAAATCTGAACAGTCACTGTAGGTCTCACTTTTACTGTAATCATTGGAGCTCTTTGAGGAGAGATCCTGGTAGCTTATGCATTTCCTACAGTGACAATCGTTCCCTTTAGGTCATACTCTTTGTCCAACGTGATCATGTTAACTCCTCGGCTTTAGTGATATGGCAGCGGATTGCGATTCACATGGGGTGGTGTCGGAGTGAACTAGATGGCTCCACTCTTTATCAGTGTTTCAACCTCATTTTTCAACTTAAAACAATATTCAGTATCATGTACAAGTACATTGGAATGGTACACACATCTTTTAGTGGCATCAAAATACTTGGAGGGGTATTCAGGAACCCTTCCTTCGATTGGATGTATCAATCCTATTCTTCTCAATCTCTCGAACAATTGAGCTAGAGGCTCAGCAATCGGGGTATAATTTCTAGGACCCTCTCTTCAAAGTTGGGACGAGGGCGGTGTGCATATGCAGGTCGGTTTTGGTGAGTAGTGGTTTGGACAGGAGAATATGGTCGTCATGGGTTTTGGTTGTAGTTGGCTCGGGAAGGGTTGTATGGTGGTTGAGGGTTGTAATATGGCTGGGTGTTTTAGACTGGCACGTAAGTAGGTGGTGGTGAATGGTTGTTTGGGGAGTAAGAAGTGCTTCCGTTATATGAGTTGGGTTGGCAGTAAGGGAGATTGACGAGACCTCTTATTTCTTCTTTTTTCACTACAGATTGACCCTGATTGGATGGTCTTGCTGGTCACTTGCAGTGCTACCATGGATTGTACTTTACCAGATTTTATGCCCTCTTCTAAGAAATCTCCCATCTTGACCAGCTCGGGGGATTTCTGTTTCCATCATTCTCATCATCTTTTTAAAGTATATCCCTTACTGGGCTCTGATGAAATACTTGATTAATTCATTTTTGTCAAGCGGAGGTTGCGCCCTGGTGGCCTCTGACCTACACCGACATGCATATTCTGGAATGACTCAGATGGTTTTTTCTATAGGTTCACTAGTGCGAACCGATCAGTTGTGATCTCTTTATTGAGTCGAAAACGATTCATGAAGTTCTCAGCCATATCTTGCCAAGTTCTCTAATTTTGCGGATCCTGTCGAGTATACCAGGTGAGTTCCTCTCCCGTCAAACTTCTAAAAAATAACTTCAACCTTAGCTTCTTATTCCTCCCCACTCCGACTAACTTGTCACAATATGCCCTCAAATGTGCGTGGGATCACCCGTCCCCACTCAGGTTTGTCAGCGTTTCCCTCCACTCTTCTTTCCCATGTGGGGAGACTCAATGTCTCGTTATTTCATTGTAGATGTGGATCATATTGCTAACGCCCGTGAAGTAGTCGATGATGGCCTCTCGCTGGAACAAATGTTCAGTAGCCCAGATCTGAAGCAACAAGTTACAAACTTTAAAGAAATCATACCCTCATGCATAAGCGGACAAAGCCCTCAGCATCTCAACTAACACCATCGGCACCAAAGTAGCTTCATGATTGCCACGGAAGGTCTCCAGAACCACAAGTAATAGGCTGATGTTGATCCGACCCCTTCGCTACGAGAAGACCAATAGTCCCAATAGCGCCATTGAGAAAGTGATAGGCCTTAGACTCTCCCGTGTTACTTGATCATATTGAAACTCTCCTGAATACCATTTGTAGCTTTCAAATTGCCCAAATCTCTCAAAAAGCTTGTCGAGTCTCAACCATCCATCCTCAATACTTCTGAGACTCTTACAGTTGGCCAAGCCTAAGGCATCCAAGAATCGGTGACCGCACATAGCAACAGGAAATATCGGCTTCCTTCTAATGAATGGAAGCTCCGTGAAAGTTGTGACTTTTCCAATGTCGGTACTAACTAACAGTCGGCAAATTTGAACACCACCTTAGCCGGATCCCAAACTTCTATCAATAGGCGACTAAGCACCTTGTCTGCACGAATATTCAGCAATGCGGTTAATGCCCCCAGGTGCATTCGAAGCTCATTTCCTCGTTCCTAACGAATATTCTCCCGCCACTAATTCAATTTACATGGTGCACCCATTACCATGCTAATCTCAGGGATGTTTCGGTTGATTTTCATTTTTCTAAGGTGGGTAAAAAAATGATGT
The DNA here is from genome assembly GCA_002018475.1 of Nicotiana obtusifolia. Classification (NCBI taxonomy): domain Eukaryota; kingdom Viridiplantae; phylum Streptophyta; class Magnoliopsida; order Solanales; family Solanaceae; genus Nicotiana; species Nicotiana obtusifolia. The sequence goes on from MCJB01038823.1 coordinate 149,040, forward strand.
TTGGTAAGTATTTGCTTCGGATCTTTATGTGTCTTGTCGGGTTTGTCTGTCTTTCCACATAAGTCATGTCGTTGGGTGCATGACCCATTGATATTAGGGTGGCTTTCCTAATTATGTGTAAGCACCAAGGAACGAATCACTAAGGTTCATGCAGTATGACCTATTTTACTAGAGTAGATTGTTTCCTACTTTTGGGTTTGACTGAAGGCTACGAGAAGATATGTTATTTGACCTGCCAGAGCTATTCTCTGAAACTAGAGAGTTTTGAAAATAAGGTTTGGGGTATAAAAGAGAACCCTCGCGTGCTATTGTGTGTGATAGTGTAAGGTCAAAATTGAATAGGAAGAAATATGACAGCGTATATAAATCAGTAGCAGGCGAGGATGTAGCACTAAGCATGATAATTAGCATAAAGAGCAAATAAAGTAGGTAAGTACATAATTGCAATTTTATCTATAATTAAAGCAATGTACAAATAAATCTAGATGCCAAATTAGTCTAAGTTTTCTAAGGTCATAACCTAAGTGTGAATCCCCAGCATAGTTGCCATGTTGTTGCACCCTATTTTGCAGTAGTCAAAATAATATTCAACTTTTGATTTCTCTATTGTTGATAAAAGAGAGTCGCCGTCTAATATTTAAAGGTATACGAGGGTACCTATTTAAATACTAAGTCATATTCATTATTAGGCTGCTAACCGGTGAGATTATGGGTGAGGGTTCTTGTTCTTCTAAGGGGAAGGTGTTAGGCACCCATAAAATCTACCTGAGGTAGCTCCATAGGACTTAGACTAATTTTAAGGGATCAGTTATTTGTACTATGCTTAATTACTATTAAAGAGTATGTATCTAAGGGAGAGTATTAAAAAGGATGTGAGACTTAAGAGGAGTGTGAATTTATAAAGGAGTTTAAAGATATATTGAAAGAGTTTTGAAATATGTATGTAAATGGTCCATATTTGTAAAGCATGCTAACAAAAAGTTTGAGTTATAAAACACTTGGTTTAGAGGATGGATATAATTCTAAGAGGTGTTTGTAAAAGTGAGCCTAAGATATACCTTGATTTGAAGATTTAAAGAAAGATCATTTCGTTGAAAAACCATTAAGGCGACAGTTGATCGTTTCTGCGAAATTCTTGGGTAGCATACCAAACGGGGATCCTTTTTAATCACCTAGACCCGAGATTACAAGCTCGAAGCAGTGAAAGCACTCAGTAAACAAAAGAAAAGGAAATCAGTAAGAAACCTGAGGTTTTCTTTGAAATCTCAGAATTGCTCTTAGATGGTCGCCTAGTTGGTGGTTCTAGGCTGTAGTGGATGATGTTAGGTAGTGTTTTCAGTGTTAGATGTTTGTAGATGAAAACATTAAAGGCTCCCCTTTATAGTTCCATTAAGGCTTTAGGGTTTCAATCGGGTTCAAAATTATGAGTGGAAAGTGATGAAGTATTGATGATGATAGAAAAATCCAATGAAAATCTGAGAGACAGAGAGGACAAAATAGTGAGCAAGTTACCTGAGTGAAGAAAGCTAACTGTTGAAGGCAAAACCCATCGGTCAAAGCTCCAATGTCCAGAGGTCATTGCATTTGTTCTCTGGACTTCGAATAATCATGATAAGGCTCTAAAACGTGCACATGCATGCTCTGATTGAACAGGGACAAGAAGAGTGTTTTGTATGTTGATTTGAAAGAACAAGGAAGAAATCAGATTAATGGGGTTTGAGCTTAGTGTTTTAGAATTGGGCATTTGAATTTTTAGTGAAGAAAGAGGAAAATAGCCGGTTGGGTTCGCGGATAGAGAGACAGATGACATGATTCTGAGTGTTTTCGAGTGACCTTGCTAAAATTTGTGCAAGGTCCTTGAGATTAATCGCTGATGATGATGAGAGAAAAGAGAGAGTTTAAGGAAATGAGGGCGGCTGAGTCTTTGAGAAATTATTAAGGTTTTGGGGGGAATAGGGTTGGTCTCTAGGTTAAAGACAATAAATAGAGCCTAGGCCATTCGATCTGATGATCAACGGCCCTGATAATTCGATTCATTTAGTATTGGGAAAAGGGTCTAATACATCCCTCTACTTTCAGATATTGTCAGCATTTAACCTTCATTATACTATCCGGCCAAATTTACCCCTACTGCTACTATCCGGCCAAAGTTATCACTACAATCAACAAACTTTTAAAAATTACCCCCAGTCCATCGGTGACCCAGAATCTCCCAAATAATTTTAAGTCGCTGATTTTTCTTCTTGGTCCACTATTTTCGAAATAATTAGCATTTACTTGCTTTCTAAATTGGAGAACAAAAACAAGAGAAGAATATTAAATAATACAATCGTTAATAAAAAAAAGTATAGTAAATTGAAGAATCTAAATTAGGTAGATTGCCTAAATTCTAGAAGTCTTTACAATATCCCAATATGAATGAATTCGTTGCACCAAATGTAACGAGTCTTTGCAAGTATTAGTGATTGAAGTTGGAGTTCCTCGGAGACTTTACATTGTCGAATTCAGCTTTTTTTAAATCAAATGCCTACACATTGTGTACTCTTAAGATAGTCGATCGAACTCTATAATAACCAGACAATGACAAAGTATTTTGAATATACATGTACATACGTGATGATCAGCTGCTTATAATACACAATAAATAGACCCACTGAATTCTACGGCATGTAAATAGTTGAAAAATAAAAAAAAAAATTGAAATAAATTCCAACATATTATTACGAGACGAGAAGTGGGCGCATTGGTAATTAAAAATACATGAATAATTTGTACAGTCTAGTAACTTTAGCATTCACATCAATAGTAATTTCTGAAAATAGTGAAGCCGGAAGAACAACAAGTGATTTAAATAATAGAAATTTTGGAGATTAGGGATTACTTAACATATCAAGGGTTAATTTTTAAATTTTTGTTGATGATAGGGGCAAATTTGGCCAGATAATATAAGGTAGGATAAATTTGGCCGGATAATATAACAGAGGTTAAATGTGGATAATATTCGAAAGTAGAGGGGTGTAATTGGCCCTTTTCCCTTTAGGGTTTTTAGGGGAATTTTTGGTGGCCGTTGTATTAAAAGATTTTGGACGGTGGGGATGAGAGCTCTAGGGGCGGGTATTATAATCAAAAGAAGAATTGGAGAATAAATGTATGGTGTTGATCAAATGGACCAACAGCTCTGCGAGTGTGTTTGTTCTTCTAGTGGTGAGGGAGCATGACGTGGCACGCGGTGATTGATGCACAAGAGATGGCACAAATTGCCATAGTCGAAAGAGATCAGTGTTTGGACTGGGTATATATTTCGGACTGGGCCTACTAAATGGGCTAAATAAATTTAAGAAATGACTATTTTACATTTGATTGATAATTGCAATTATAGCCCTTTTGTCTTTTAATACCCTTTTGAATTTAATTTAAATAAACTAAATATTTTTCAATAAATACGGTAAAATTATAATTATTATATATTCTACTAATTATCCTAAATTATTATTTACAAAATACTTTTTTCCCCTAAGTTGTAACACTGATTTCGAATTATCAACCTTGTAGCATATTTCAGTAGAATTTAAGGAGTAATTTATCAAATTAAGTATAGAACCTATATATAATGTGTAAAATTTATTTTAATAATCTTAAAATAGTAAGTATATTTGTAATTATAAAATATTAACGCTACACGATTAATTTCAAAACTAATACTTAATTAATTTGTAAAAATTGATATCTATTAGTATAAAATACTCTTAAAATATTTATTGTAAATTATAATGTATAAATAAATTAATTCAAAAAGTGAGGGTAAAAATTGGTCGTCAACACTATATCTCTTGTACCTCTGATATTAAGAGTGATACTGAAGTGTTTTGAATCACGATTTCTATAAATATCTGGGTCTAATAATCATACTCCTGATTTACTTAGCTGATGTAACTCATTATTTTCCTCTTCTCTCTCTGCCTTTAAGTAGGCTTAAGCTATCTTCCGATCTGCGTTAGGGTATTGGTTATTACTTTAGCCTTTCATGGGTACTATGGAACATCCATGATATAATCTTCTAATAATTCAAGCCTTTGTTTGTGACGTGAACTCATTCTTTTTTTTTTTAAACTTATACTAGAGTCTCCTATAGCTGTTTGAATATCAACCTATATGCTTCATGGATAATACTATGAAATCTTAAGTGCATTCATAATGTAACTAACTCTGGTCTGTATATTGAATAATTACTGTTGTGCCATCATAGTTGTCTTTAAACATAAGAAATTACTTTTCCTGGATGTTCTGCCACTTGCTGTATAAATACTTGGCTTATATTAGTGCCCATACATATTGGAATTTCGTGCAACTCATATGACCTCGAAAATTACTTTTGATTCTTTGATTTTTTTTAACTCCTCATTCATTAGCCACAATAGGCTCCCCTATCTGATGGAGTGCATACAATGTTGTAGTGAGACTGTTGTTACAAGATCATTTCTTTTTCTAGTTACTATGCTTAGGCTGAAGCCTTCTTCCTTATTTACTCAGCTAGTCTTTCGTTCTAGTACTTAGGGAAGACCCTCTGACTCTTGTAAATTTGCAAGCTTATTACATCGTATACCTGACAGAATTTTCAATATTCTTACTCTCCTATAATTATTCTTAGTTACTTATCGCAGTGCCCTTATGCTCGTAGGGTTACTTCCAAATTCAAAGTTTGATTCTCTCCCAGTGGAACTCTTCTTTTTTATATCTATAACACTTACAAAGTACTATTAACTACCCCAACCCTTATCTGATTATTTCTCAAGGATTACGATCTCGTATCTGTGAGACTGAATTACTTATGCTGGGGTTCACTATGTTTATCTTGCATGATCAGCTGATTATCTGTGACCTCTTGTTTGGCCATAACTAGGCTCTTCCTGAATAAACTACTAACTTACTCGTTGGTCCATTCTCACATCTATATCCCGTGTACTCTCTCTTAAGTTATGTCCTTTGTCTTAACTTACCACTCACACTAACTCGTTATATATCCATTCACACTTATTTATCAATAACATCATACTTTCATAAAGTCATAGGTAATAGCAAATTTTGTAGAAAATTTTAGCTCGAACCTACTTCACAAAGCTAAAAAAGAGGTACGTATCACTTCCGGGTCCAATTTGGGGACTTGGACCTCAAACACTGATGGATCCCCTGACATAAAGAGAGTAGGTTTAGGTATTTTCTTAGCTGCACCTACTGGGAAAATCGATTGCATGTTTTGAACTCGCAAGAGAAATATGAATCAAGTTGATCGAAATTAAAAGTTATTCTTAGCTAGTGGTCAACCAAATACAAGGGAATTATGTAGTGAGAGAGGCACAGAGGCAACAGTACCTAGAAAAGGTACGGTAGTTATTACATTAGTTCCATGAATAGAAAGCTATTCAAATTCCAAGAGAGGAAAATGCTGAAGCAAATGCGTTAGCAAACCTTGGATTGGTAGTAGCTATAACCAACTCTGAAATGCAATAGCGGTGAATTTTTTTCATTCGTCACTCGATCAAACTAAAAGTGAGGTAATCTTACTAGTTTTACATGGGATTGGTGGAATTAATTTATATATTACTTGTAGCATGGGATATTACCTGAGGTTAATAAACAATCTCAACATCTACAAACACAAGTTGCTTAGCTTAGTGGAAAGGAACTTATATCAAAAAATATTTAGTGGTCCTTTATCCAAAAGTCTCAGACTTGGACTAACTGAGTACGTTATGCAAGAAATACATGAAGACAATAGATCGATGGTATAAACATCGATAAGAGCGGATTGTCTGCGAATGGAGGAAGAGGAAGAAAATTTTGTGAAAAGATGTGATAAATATCAAAGATAAGCGAATCAATTGCATCGATCCGTGGAGCCATTACATTCCATTCGAGTCGGTTTATAAAATGGGGGATGGATATTGTAGGTCCATTATCACAAGCGCTAGGAAAGATATGATTCTTGTTGGTTTTGACTGATTATTTTTCTAAATGGGTGGAAGCATGCACCTTCAAACAGGTACGAGAAAATAATTTCATAGACTTTATTTGGAGGAATATAATTAACCGATTTGTAGTGTAAAAAAAATAGCATATGATAACGATCGACATTTTGTAGGACAAAAAACAACTGAATTATTTGAAAGTTGAAAAATCAAGAGAATAACTTCATCATCGTATCATCCCGGTGCTAACAGACAAGCGGAGTCGGCAAATAAAATAATTATAAACAATTTGAAGAAGCACTTGGAAGAAGCTAAAGGCAAATGGCAAGGAGTGTTGTGCGCTTATAGAACCACGTCGAAAACAAGTACGAGAAAAACTCCTTTTTCACTTGTTTATGGCACTAAAGCTTTAATTCCAGTAGAGATAGGAGAACCAAATCTGAGATATAATCATGTAACAAAGTTATCAAACGACGAAGCACGATGTACAAATTTGGATGTGGATGTGGTTGAGGAGCGAAGGAGTTAAATTCAATACGAATGGAAACTCTAAAGTAAAGAATAGAGCGGTAATACAATCGAAGGGTTAACTTATGATACTTCAAAATTTGGGACTTTATTTTTTGAAAGGTGTTCTTGTCTACGTAAGCGGTTAATTCTGGAAAATTAGGTCCGAGCTAGGAATGATTGTATCGAGTTCGAGGCATGGCTGGAAAAGGAGCATATGAGTTGAAAACTATGGACGGGAAAACGCTACTTCAAATTGGAACGTAATACACTTAAAGAAGTACTACTTCTAAAGAGACACCCACGGTCAGGCACAAAGCTAAGCTGTACCAAATGATGATGTTAGACTCAGAATGACACGTAGAATACTTAAGTATTTTTGGTCGAGGTTACAATAATTTTGACGACAAGAGTTAAGCACATTCTTCATCTAAGAATAATCCCGAGTCTCGTAAATGTTTCCTTTTCAAAAGAAGGACCAAGAGAAGAAGTTGTTAAAGTTCCTTCGAAAATCCTGTATTCAAGTTTTCATGCATCAAACTCAAATACTTGGGGACTATATAAGAACATCTCAATAAGAATTTCAAGAAACTTCTCAATAAGAATCTAAAAAAAAAAAGATTTCAAGAAGTTTTGAGAAATTTCAATTCAAGTTTAGTCTAAACGGGGGATAAAATATTCCTAAAAAAAGTTTGTAAAGTACGAAACAATCTTGATACAACAAAATATTTGTAATATTCGCACAAATGAATAATTACTTTAATGTTCAAAGTGAACATCTCAAGTTATTTCATATTATGTACTTGAATATTTTTACAATAATATGAAGATGAGACATCATCTTCATTAGTGTCTATTGCATAAAAGGGACCTCTTTAATGATTAAGACAATATGTGTTTATTTATGACAGCAAGAAAGCATTTACTTAATCAGAACATAAAAAGTAATGCAGTTAGGGACTCGAAAAGAATTTAACGACCAAAACAAAGAAAACTTGTATAAAAAACATGGAAACTTGGCACGAGATGTCCCAAAAACAAACAAAAACACAAAAACTTAGAAACAATAAAAGCTAAGGCTAATGATTAGGAGGAACATGTTGTGGAGAAGGGTTATGAGTTGGAGAAGGATCGGCAGCTCGAGGACTCAAAGATGGAGGATGAGGTTCTGCCTCCACCTCTTCCTTACCTTTATCACCCCCAAAAGACTCTGCTTCGAGAGTGGAAAATATTTGACATTGCTGAGACACTTCAATGGGTTCCTTAGCCTTAGGAAGCTCATCTTCAAGGTTGAAACCTTCTTGGCTGCCTTCAGTCAGAGTCTTGAAGCGGGAAATTTGTCTTCGAGGGCATCATACTTCTACTCTTACTGATCCACTTCAGCTTGCAAGTTCTCTTTCTCCGCTTCAGCAACATCATAAGAAACCTTCAAAGGTTTCAAATAAGACTCGAGGAAAGTAATCCTCTCAGAAGAGGCATGAAGCTCCTCTTTAGCTTGATTGAACTCTTGAACTAGTTCACCTTCGTATATTTCTTTTTGGTTGAGAAGTTCTTTCAAACTTAAAATCTCCTCTGTGGCCTTGCAGTGTTGCTCAGTAAAGTTAGTCTCTATTTTAGTCTTTTTATTCTCTGCTTGATTTGCCTCAGTCTTCGCCACCGCTAACTCAGCCGTCGTCAGCTTGAGTTGTTGTTCCAAAACTTCTTTTTCTTTGGCCAACTCCTCCTTCTCTAACCAAAGGCTCTCAAATTGCATCTTCCAGCTATCAGCCTCCGTGCCTAATTCCTCAACTTGTTTCTCAATCCAAGTCACCCTCTTCATCAGCACAACAAAACAAGGTAGTAATACGGGAGAAAGTGGTCCAGTAATCTTCTCCAGCAGGGTGGCCATAGTGAGATAGAGTGGTGAAACTGGGTTCCGAATAAAAACAGAGCGAGCAGGGAAGGCAAAAGCTATGACATTGGAATCCGCTTCAAGGTAAGCCCCACTCCACTGAATTGGAGAATTCCAGAACACGTATCAGAGAGTGCTCCAATGGCAGTGGGGGCACAATTGAGATAATTTCGACGTCGTACCTGTCAAGCTGATCTGCGTTAAAGGAGGTTAAAAACAATTTAGATAAGTACGACGAAAAGGATAAAAATTGAACAAAAAAGAAGAAATTATACCCTGAGAGCTAAATGAATCACATCATTCACGAGAGTGATTGAAGAGTGCGACTCAAGTTGTTTCCTCTTGATGGGGCCAATCAAAGGCTATAACCGGACGGCAACTCGGTCCAGTTTTTTCATAAGGTTGATATATTTCGGTACGTCTACTATCACCTGCCGCATATTTCCTTTGCTAGAAGGACTGACTTCATTTTGAGTAGCGATGGAAGGAGCTATTTCTCCCTCCCTTTCTTCAAACTCTGATTCATATATTTCTTAAAAAAAACTCTGATCAAGGATAGAACAAGAGCCGTTTTATATCATATATAAGGGATCCTCGGTTCGGGCCGAAAAAGCAATGTGACTCGATCATTATCAAACTGACTGTAAATTTTCTTATGTCCGTGAAGATACTAGAACGCCTTTTACTTCTAATAGGCCATGAACTAAATCAAAATCATTCTCAACGAGTCCATAAAAAGTGATCCCATCTCTAGTTGGAATAAAAACCTCAACAGCAGCCTTCATTGAACCCCTAAAGCTGGAGCTGCGAGAGGTTGGTCATTATTGACAAAATATGTATGATGGTCACTACCATGGTCATCATTGACAAATCAATATGATAGTCACCACCATCATTATCACAGAATCCATGATCAAACAATTCTTCGATCGGTATAGAAGTTGGTACGGAGTTGGTTCAGCGGTTTCTCCCTCCAAAATCACCAACAGAGTATCTTCTAGTTCATCAACCAAACAAACTGAACTATTTCGAAAGGTTGGCCTTGGGGATTATTCTTATCGTCTTTCTAACCCAATTTTCTTTGTGGAACGAGGTTGCTTCATGATAGAAGAATCTTCCTCTTCTCCTTTAAAGGCAAGACTTTCTCTATCTTTCCTCTTTGAAGAGGACAAACAAAAGATACGCTCCTCAGTTGTATTGATATCAAGTGAATAGTAGGAGCGGAAGAAGGGGGGCACCGGGGATTCCAAATCCTGCACATGCAAATGAAGTATTAAAAAATAAAAGTAAGTGAATGCGAAAATAATCACGGCGCAAAAAATTATTCAACATGGGTTTTCACTTTCCATAAAAAGTTTCTGGAAAGAAATTTCCATGTCTCTGATCCATAAGAGCAGAAGATAGCTTCAGTGCCACCCACTCGTAGATGTCTTGGATTTCACCTACAACTTCTGTGGTTGCTGCAAAACGAGTATATGGAAGAATTAATGTATCAATTAAAAGGAAAGAAATTTAAAGATAGTGACAGAAACTTATGTGTAAAGTTCAACTTTTCAGGAAAAGGCATGTTCTCATCTCCCACCAACTTACGAGTTCGAACAGCCACGTATCTACTGTACCATCCTATATCATGATCATCCTCGGGGCCAACAACGACTTGCTTGCTCCTTGTCGTACGTGTAAAAACACCAGCACAGCAAAAGCTTGGGGGAGTAAAAGTAAAGTTGGTGACGAAAAGTAAAAGTTGTCAAAAGCAAATTTAACAAGTGGCGCTTAAAAGCTACTAACGTCAAAATTATCGGACGTATTTGGCCTAGGCACACGTTGAAGTGCTGACAGAATTTGATGATCACTAGGTCTATTGCAGGTTCTCACCCGAGGGTAAAGGAGTAAGTATAGATGAATTATTAACCTTCACGATGGGTGGTTATTCTATCGTTTTCACTAGGAGATTCAATTGGAAAGTTATATTTTCATCGTCACTTTCTACGAATGAGGGGAAGATGGCCAGGCTTGATAAGATATGGATTAAGGTCAACATGCTCATTACAACCTTCTTTCTAATTTATAACACTGTTCCGCTCGGCACAGTCGTCAATAAAAGTGAATTCTTGGGGAACAATCTCTGAAACTAAGGTTTCGGCCAAGGGTTCATTGGTATCCTTTGCTTTACCCTTAGAAGATGATTTAGCAGTAGAAGATGTCCTAGTCCTAGAACAAGAAGCAGATTTTGAAGAACTTCCTTTAACGGACGAGGAGTGATTTCTGTTTATTATAGAACCAAGGCTCGAAGCCTTCTTCCCCTTCTTCTATTCCTAACAGGAGTTACTGTTGAGGAAAGATCATCGAGTATAATAGTAAGCCGAGGGGAAATAACAAAAGAAGTAGAAGTAGATGATTTGGGAGTCGTTGAGAACATGAAGAAATGAATTTGAAGGTAAGAATGAAGAACAAAGAAAGGATTCTAAGAAGACGACAAATACGAAAGAAAGTAGAAAGAAGGTTATGAGGTTTGTTGTTCCGTATTTATAAAGAAAAGGTACGTCATCATAAACCATCATCATGGAACCATCATATCAAGTTGACAAAGGTGTCTGTGCCTGGAAAACCTATTGCAAACTTAATAACTAATCGCAAAAAGACACGTGTCTTGAGCATTAAATTGAAGTAGCGCATATCTCTTCACTTCTGTAGCACGTCATAATGATCTCAGGAAGAGGTGACAAAATATTCCCTAATATTATGTTAAGAATATCAAAAAAGTGGGGGACTATATGCATTAGTGAAAAATAGACTTGTCGCGTGGACCTAATTTATGATGACAGATGTCGTTGGAATTAATAAGACAAAGAAGAATTACGTGTACAGAAGATATGTGCAACACTCTCGAGGTCACACACAAAAGTACCATGCCTATTAGCTTCATGGTCAAACACATGAGCATATCAACAGGACTAATAAATAATGGTTATTAATAGCTACACATATGGAAAGAGGCAGTCAATCCCTGATTGCATGGTATTTTCCATCATTTTCTCAAGCATTACAAATCAATGGACAGTTGATGCAATAAATGATAGCAACGAGCTTTAGCTAAACAAGACAAACAGTTACGAATGAATGTATTATTTAAACCTCCGCCCCTTCTATATCTTGTATTCCCGTCAAAAAATTATTAAGTCATACTCTCAACTAAAGTGTTCTATTACAATTTTCTATTATTGGAAAAATTATTGCTTTCGTACGGAAGAAAGACTACAATCATCAATAAGATTTCTCTTTTCTTTATTTTCTCAATTTATTTCCTTATTAGTTGTTCCTTTGTCGTATTGTTTAGAAGGGAAAAAGGCAAAAATTTTCCCTCTAACTTTCATAAGTTATCCATGTTTGTCCCTAGTTCTACTATCCGTCCAAATACGTCCCAACCGTTAAGAAAGTAGACAAATTCGTCCCAACCCTAACAGAGTTCCAACGTGGCAGCGGGACCCTTCTTTTTAACTGCCAACTAGGCAAACTTTCAATCCAAATTATAAAGACCCATTTATATTATCTAAATCGTGATTCCCTCATCTCTGTAACCGATGACGAAGACCTCAAAGACATGATCAAAGAATACAACCTGGTCACAAAAACATTACGGGTCATTTCTAAAAAGTTCGATGGATTAGAGAATTGTTCATACACGCGTTGAATAATAGGAGAAATTCTGGTTCTACAATTATAACAAATATGTTTCTTAATATTCATTTGTAAATTGTCTTCTAGATATTGACAATGATGTTAATTGTAATCTAGAGGGTGAAATAATGTGAAATTCATTACTCAAGATGTTCAGCCGGTGCCGGATTCTCCGATGGTTGAAAAGACATCATTTTTTAGTCGACTAATTCCTCTTAGTCGCTTGCTAATTTTCCAAAGATAAAGATACATGTGGAGGAGAATAATCAAAGGGTTGGGTTTGAAGAACAGTTTTCACAAATAGGGGTTGGAGACAGCAAAGTGAATTCGTGTAATGATCCGGTCAGTCATTTTGAGAATTAGCATCCCGCTTGGTGGCTTAAGGTCTCAAGCAGCTTTGTATTATGTGTTATGACTTACGTGTGTGGTCGAGTTCAGTTTTTGGATGATTCGGGGTCAATTTGGAAGAAAGATTCTTGTTTTAGAAGTAAGAGTTGACCGGAGTTTTAACTTTTGTGTAGACGACTCTGAAATGGAATTTTGATGATTTCAATAGCTTCGTATGGTTATTGGGACTAAGGTGTGCGTACGAATTTGGATTTGGAGGTCCGTAGGTAATTTAAAGCATTTCGGCGAAAATTGAAAAGTTGAAGTTTTGGAAGGTTAAGAGGTTTGATCGAGAGTGACCTTGGTGATATTGGGGTCGAAATGCAATTTCGAGATTTGAATTAGTTCCATTATGCCATTTGGAACTTGCATGCAAAATTTGACGTTATTCCAAATTTTTCAGCGTGAGTTTAGGAGGTTAGAAGATTTGGAAATGCATAAGTCTGATTCATGGTGCGATTCATAGTTTTGATGTTGTTTGAGGTGATTTGAGACCTCGATCGGGTCCGTATTATATTATGAAACTTTTTGGAAGGTTTGGACCGGGTCTCGGGGGCCCCCGGCGTGTTTCGAATGCGTTACGGGCCATTTTCTTATGTTTTGAAATGCTGCATTTCTGGTGCCTAGTGTCTTTCTTTACGATCGCGTAGGTGTCACCGTGATCGCGAAAGCTGTTTGGTGGGCTGGTTTGGTCTTTTTTCCTCTTCGCGTTCGCATGGATCAGTCTGCGATCACGTAGTGTGGCTTCTATTTCTTCATGTTCGCATCCCTTTTTCCGCATTCGCATAGAGCCTCTGGTGGGGGGCAGTGAGATGTCTTGTACGCGATCACATAGTACAATTCTTGGGATACCAGTGTTCCTTTCTTCGCGATCGCGTTGCACAATTTCTGGGTAGTAGTCATTTCCTCCTTCGCGATAGCAACTGCATTGCTGCGATCACAATGTGCAAATACCTGGTCAGCAGAATATATTTTCCAAATTAGGGGTTTGGCCATTTTTACCATATCTTGTGTTGTAGACCTCGGTTTTGAGTGATTTTTTTGGGTTTTTCAAGAAAATCATTGGGGTAGGTGTTCTTTACCCAGAATTTATTATATTCCATGATTCTATCTTTATTTTTATCTTATAGTTAGTGTTTTGAGTTAAGAAAAAAATAAAATTTTAAAGAAATCTTTCAAAATGTAAAATCATGATTTGAAGGACGAATTGATGTCGAAAATTGTTGATTTTGGTATGGTTGAACTCGCATAGGAATGGATGTTCGGTTTTGTGAATTTTATCGGATTCCGAGGTGTGGACCGCAGGGGTTGACTTTTGGGTTGACTTTCAGTTCTTGTTAAAGATTGAAGCTTTATTACCCATAATTGTTTCTTATGAGGTTTATGTATGATTCGAAGTTATTTTGGCTAGATTTGAGCCGTTCCGAGGATGTTTCACTCAAGAAGTTCATTTTAGAGTAACGGTCTAGCTTCTTTGAGGCAAGTATCTTGCCTAACTTTGTGTAGGGGAACTACCCTTAGGATTTGAGTCATTTATGCTAGTTGTGTCATGTGAAGGCCGTGTACGCGAGGTGACAAAAATGTGCTCGGGCTTATTTGTGGAAATTTGATCGTTTAGTGCTCTTAGGTTCTTATGTCCACTAAATATGAAATTGTATTGTCATGTTATATTCCTCATCTACTAAATTCACCCTTACATGTCTTATTTGGAATATATTGCTTTATGTTTTACCCTATTACCGATTAAACTCTTATGTGCCTTAACTGAAGATGTTGCCTCTTTTATTGCCATGATATCCTTTTTGTAACTGTTTATCCTTGATTGAGGTTATTATTTTCTTTTCCATAATTACCTATCATTAGTTGAAGTGATTATTATCCTTTTTCCATAATTTTTCTTATCCTTAATTGAATTTGTTGTATCTCTTCCGTAATTGCTCAACCCTAAATGAAGTTTTGTTATCCCTTATCATTGTTGACTTATCATTATTTGAAATCATTGATTCATGTTATCCTTCTTATCGTTGAATTGTATTATGTGGAATCATTGCTACACATTATTTCTTCCTTGGTAAGTTATTCCTGCTGAGACCATTACTCCATGTTGTGTCTTTCTTTGTGAGGTCGTTCTTCTGCTTCCTTGTGTTCTGAAGTTCCTGAGTTGATTTACTTATCGTATTCTTATATTATTGTCGTTGTTGTTGTTGTTGTATTCTGTGTTGCTGAGCCGAGGGCTATGCGTGGTTGTGATATTGAAACTGTTTTGAGGAAATATGGTGGCATGTGAGCACATATTGTAAAAGTCATTTATTTAAGTTGTTATGTTTGGCACACGTGTTGTTGCTGAGAGAATTGTTATTGTGTTTGCACGAGGTTTCTGCACGTGCGGTTGTTATTGTGTTTGCACGAGGTTTCTGCCATGCAGTTACTATTGTGTTTGCACGAGGTTTCTGTCGTGCGGTTGTTATTGTGTTTGCACGAGGTTTCTGTCGTGCGGTTGTTCTTATTGAGTTGTTGCTGGTTTTCCTTTATTTGGTATTCCGGACTTAGGACTGTGTTCAGCTTACTCAACACCGCTATTACCTGACTGCTTCATGTTAAATATTGTTGTTACTAGTGTTTCATTGCAAGTATTATTTTGTATTCCTTATCCTACTTAGCTTTATACTAATATCGTTTCTCTGTTAGTTCATATTCACACTTGTTCAGGTTCTTTAGTCCAGTAGGTGTCTTGACTGTCCCTCGTCACTACTCCACCGAGGTTAGTCTTGATACTTACTGGGTACTGCTGTGGTGTGCTCATTCTACGCTTCTGCACATTTTTGTGCAGATCCAGGTGCCGCGGTTATTATTGATTATTAGCTATTTGGTCGAGAATTGCTGTGAAACATGCCGTCGCGTTCGTAGGCCTCGGAGTCACCTTCGGATATTGTACTTGCATTGTTTAATTCTATTCCGAACAGTTGCATTTAGGGAATTTTTTTCTAGCAAATTCGGTAGAGCTTATGACTTGTACTACCGGTTTTGGGAATTGTAAGTTGCGTATAAATATTTCTATTTCATATTTATCATTGATGGTTGAATTAATATATTAATTTAGTAAGTGTTAGGCTTACCTAGTCTTAGAGACTAGGTGCTATCACGACATCCTACGGTGGAAAATTGGGGTCGTGACAAGTTGGTATCAGAGCCCTAGGTTCATAGGTGCGCGAGTCATAAGCGAGTTTAGTAGAGTCTTGCAGATCAGTATGGAGACGTCTGTACTTATCTTTGAGAGGCTACGGAAGTATTCAGGCAGTTTCACTTCCTTCATTCCTATTGTGCGAGCTTATTTATCTCGAAATTTGAACCTTTGTCCTTCTATTCTCTCACAAATGGTGAGGACACGAGCTGTAGTTACCGATGACGTTGCCCCCAGAGCCGGTGTTGCTAGGGGCCGGGGTAGAGACAGATGCCGAGAAAGAGCATGCCATACAGCTAGAGCACCTGTTAGAGTAGCTTTTGAGGTGCCGCTAATAGCTTCTATTGGCAGATAGGCACCGAAGGCGCTTGTTGTAACCCCAAGATTTCAAGAGACTTTAGCATAGTTCCTGACGATGTTTGGTACATTGGCTTAGGAGGGGTTGATTCCAATTGCACCAGCTACTTCATTGATCGAGGGAGGAGCTCAGACTCCTGCCGCCATACTCTAAAGCAGCGAGTCCACATCGGTCAGGTTCCAGGTGTCATGCTGACACAGCCTACTGTCCTAGTTCAGCTCGTGGTTAGGGCAGTAGCATATGAGGAAGAACAACTTAGACTTGCGAAGTTCAAGAAGTATTACCCTCCTAATTTCAGTGGTTTGGCTTCAGAGGATGCGCATGGGTTCCAAGGGGAGTGCTACCGTATTCTCCGCACTATGGGTATTGTGGAAACGAGGTTGCTTTTACTATAGTACAGCTTAAGGAAGCGGCATATCAGTGATGGCGAGCGTATGAGTTGGGTAATCCGGCCGATGCAGCTTCACTTTCATGGACTCAGTTTTTAGAGGTGTTCTTGAGAGAGTTGTTCCCCAGACCCTTTGGGATACGTGGCGCACGGAGTCGAGCAGTTGTGCCAGGGCACTATGTCAGTATCAGAGTATGTCGTTAGATTCAGTGATTTGTCCATACATGTACCTATTTTGGTTTCTATAGTGAGAGAGCGAGTCCGCAGGTTCATTGGGGGCTCAGTGATGATATCCAGTTCAGCATGGCTCGGAAGTTGGAGTCGGATGTTCCATTTCAACAGGTGGTAGAGATCGCTCGCCGATTGGAGGGCATGTGGGACCATGAGGGAGAAGTCATGCGAGGTCAGGAGATAGAGGACAGGGAGGCTAAGAGGCTTTGTAGACCGGAGAGACCTATTTGTTCCTATTTTGGAAGCAGGGTACGTCATGGTAGATGTTTTGTGGGTAAGCCAGTTCAGTTTGCTCTTCAGGCTTCACACGGTCTTCAGGTACCCATGGGTCTCAGGTTACCTATACCGGACAGCTTCCACAGTCACGTTAGCAGAGAGGTTGCTTGAGTGTAGAGATACCAGCCACATGGTGGGAGATTCTCCTGGACTCCAGACGGATGTGTCACAACGGGGTATTTAGGCTATGAGTTCTGCTCCAGTTGTTGATATCCCTGCACTGCTAGCTTGGGGTGCAGGCTAGGCGAGTAGAGGACGCCCAAGAGGGGGAGGCCCGGTCCATTGATATGTTTCTACGGTAGGGGCTGCACCAGATGATGTTGCACAGGCATGGGTTCGATTTGTTATAGAGGAGCATCATTCGTATTTTGTTTCGGTTCTGCTTATCGATTAGATTCCTCCTATTTTGCTACACACACGGGTGAGTTTCGTGATTTTGTACTTTGATTATGTGTTTACCCCTGTTGGGAGATTATATAGTGGTAGCCCGTGTCTATCGTGTTGTTTTAATTATGGAGAGCTATGAGACTAAGAAGTGATTTATGTTACTTATTTCGGTAGTTTTGATGTGATTTTTAGGTGATATGTTACGATTAGTGATTTAGATGCTCTACTGGTGTAGGAGATAAGTATATGTTGTGATTTTGTTGGCGGAATTGAGTTAGTGCAAGGTTTTGGTTGGTATGATGTGTATACTACTTGTGATTCCGAGCTGGGGATGGAGTCCTTGTGTTTTCATATGGTCGATATGTTAAACGGGGCTACGTGTCGCGGTGAAAGTTATACCAGGATGAGATCCTTGTGATTAGTTTATATGTTTTGATTCTCCCTTGTGAAATTACTTCGTAATATGGTACTAATAGGGAGTTGTGCCTGTCGAGCTTGTTTGATGGTTCCTTCATGTGTTTCCTTGTATATTCAGCCATATTCGTGTTGTGCTTATTGAGTTTTAGCTTGCGAGCTGTGTGCACGGGTGGCGTTAGATGTGACTTATTGATTCGGGTGAATAGCTATGAGGTCTTCATGTTTCTTGCATCGTTGTCAATGTTGTGAAGTTTTGAAATAGGGATCTAGCGGTTATGAGGCTAATTGTCGGTACTGGATTTTATTATGGGCAGCTATTGTGGCTAGAGTTATTGTCAAGGGCATATGTGTGATGTGTTACGACGTATGGCTGTAACTTGTGGTTGTAGGCATAAGTTGTTGCAGCTGGTTGAGGCTGATACCGTGTGTTGCTGTGGGAATCGGGTCTTTTGGGATGATTGGATGGTGAGAAATTTGGTTCTAAGGATATAATGTGGGTGAAAGGAATAAATTTCAATTGAGATGGTGTTGCTGGGCTTATGTAGATTAGATTGGGGTGGCATGGGATCACCCGCAGGTGTATGTATGGTTAATGCATTCAGTGATTTTATGATTTCGGGACGATTCTTGACACGGTCGAGGACGCATGTTGGTTTAAGAGAGGGAGGATGTAACGACCTGGCCGATCGTTTTGAGAATTAGCTTTCCCTTCTATGGCTTAAGGTCTCGAGCAGCTACGTATTATGTGTTATGACTTGGGTGTGTGGTCGAGTTCGGTTTTCGGATGATTCAGGGTCAATTTGGAAGAAGGATTTTTGTTTTAGAAGCTTAAGCGGTATGAGTTGACCGGAGTTTTGACTTTTGTATTGACGACTCCAAAATGGCATTTTGATGATTTCAATAGCTTTATATGGTGATTTCGGACTTAGGCGTGAATCCGGATTTGGAATTGGAGGTCCGTAGGGTAATTTGAAACATTTTGGCGAAAATTAGAAAGTTGAAGTTTTGGAAGGTTGAGAGGTTTGACCGAGAGTTGACCTTGGTGATATCGGGGTCAGAATGCGATTCCAAGAGTTGGATTAACTCCACTATGTCATTTGAAACTAGCATGAAAAATTTGACGTCATTCCAGGTTGATTCAATATGTTTCGGCACGATTTTTGGAAGTTAGAAGATTTGGAAATGCATAAGTTCAGTTCGTGGTACGATTCGTAGTTTCGACGTTGTTTGAGGTGATTTGAGACCTCGATCGGGTCCGTGTTATGTTATGGAACTTGTTGGTATATTTGGACGAGGTATCAGGCGACCCGGGCGTGTTTCGGACGGGCTACAGGCCATTTTCTTATGTTTTGGAATGCTGCATTTCTGGTTTCTGGTGTCCTTCTCTGCGATCACGTAGGTGTAGCCACGATCACAAAAGGTCTTTGGTGGGCTGGTGTTTTTTCCTATTCATGTTCCCATGGATCAGTCTATGATGGCATATGTGTGGCTTCTACTTCTTCGCGTTTGCATACCTTTTTCCGCGTTTGCATAGAACCTTTAGTGGGGGCAGTGTGATGTCTTGTACGCGATAGCATTTCTACTTACGTGATCGCATAGTACATTTCTTGGAGCATCAGTGTTCCCTTCTTCTTGATCGCATGTATCTGTTCGCGATAGTGTCGCACAATTTCTGGGCAGTAGTCATTTCCTCCTTCGCGATCGCAATAACATTGCCGCGATCGCGATGTGCAAATACCTGGGCAGTAGAATATATTTCTCAAATCGAGGGTTTGGCCATTTATACCATATCTTGAGTTGTAGACCACGGTTTTGAGCGATTTTTTGTGGGGTCTTCAAGCAAATCATTGGGGTAGGTGTTCTTCACCCGAAATTTATTATAATCCATGATTTTATCTTTATTTTTATCTTATAATTAGTGTTTTGAGTTGAGGAAAAAATGGAATTAAACGTGATTAGAAGGACAAATTGATGTCGAAAATTGATGATTATAGTATGGTTGAACTCGTATCAGATAGGTTGAATTTTATTGGATTCTAAGGTGCGGGCCCGGGGGTTGACTTTTAATTCTTGTTAAAGATTGAAGCTTTATTATCCATAATTGTTTCCTATGAGTTTTATTTATGATTCGAAGTAATTTTGGCTAGATTTGAGCTGTCTGGAGGATGTTTCACTCGAAAAGGTCATTTTAGAGTAACAGTCTAGCTTATTTAAGGTAAGTATTTGGCCTAACTTTGTGAGGGGGAACTACCCCTTAGGATTTGAGTCATTTGTGCTAATTGTGTCACGTGACAGCCGTGTACGCGAGGTGATGATGTAAGTTGAAGGAAAAGGTTTGCAGAACATGGCAGTTATATGGTCCACTATGCGACCGCAGAACCAGTTTGCGGACCGCAGATCGGCTGCGGATTGAAGCGGATTGATTTGCCAATTTTGAGTACCATTATGCGGCCGCAGAACCGTTTGGCGATCCGCAGATCCCATCACAGATCCAGCATGAGAAATTTCGAAAGGAGGTTCTAGGGTCCATTATGCGACCGCAGAATTGGTCTGTGGACCGCAGACCTGTTGTAGAGTGAAGAATAAACACCCATTTCTGGAGGGCCATAATGCGGTCCATTTTGTGAACTGAAGAAGTGTTATGCGGTCGCATATGCGTCCGCAGATTTGCGTCGGGGCTCCATTTTTCTAATCTTATAACCCGACCCCCATTTCATTTATCTAGCCTAAGGGTTCATTTTTAGGGGATTACCTGACATTTTAGAGAGAGGTGAGAGCTATTCTAGAGAGAGAAAAAGGAGGACTAAGGATTTCACTACTCTACTTTGATCATACCTTGGAATTCCATCAAAAGGAACTTGCTAGGGCTTCAAAAAGGTAAGAATTTCTTCCCCCAATTCTTCAATTTCTAGTTTGGGTTGATTATGGGTGATGAGGGTAGGTTTTATCACATGCATGAGCTGATAGAGACTGCGGGGAAGTTGTTGAACAATCTTGGGCAGTTTCATTGTTGAATTGATTGAGGAAAGGTTGGGCCATCATTGTAGCAACTCTTTCCATACCAATTCCTCTAATCGTACTTGTTATTCTCTCCCCTTCTATAGATTGACATTGTTAGGAGTGTCGAGACATTATTATTACACCACGGAAAGCTCTTTCAAGGTATGTTGGCTAAACTCCCTCACTTGAGTCAAATTTCATGATGTCCTCATATGTTTCAAGCGTGGTTGGCCTAAGTTCTTATTTTCTCATGATTCGGGTCTATCCTAAAATATTCAGTTATTCCAAATAAGCATTGTGTCGGAAATTAAATGCTCAGAATATGATTCAGTTGCTCCTATCACATTAAGCTCTCCCTCAGAAATGTGTTCAAGTGTGGTTAATGTATCAAAAGGTTATGACTTCGATTCATGTTTCAATGAATGTTACTATGCTTAAAATTGAAAGGAAACTCAATGCTCTTATTATCGATAGCCTATGATGCTGCTTGAAAGTGAAAAGAAGCGAGTATGAGATGTAGAAATGTGGCCATCGTGCCAAGAATGAGAATTATATTTGTGGCCAATAGAATGAAATGAAAGAATGTGTGAAAGATTATGAGATGAGTTTTGAATCCTTTATATAATAATGTCATTAATGTCCTATGATCACCCATGGTAAGTACAAGTAAGTGATAGTATGAACATGAAATGTGGCCGCTTGCCAAAATCATAATCATGAGGCATTTTATGTTCCAATGGTTTCAACTATAGTTTGTATGCTTCTAAAATAATGAATGTAAATGGCTTCGATATTAAGTCACCGAGATCATGAACTTAGCTAGTGACCTTAAGATAACAAGGAGGTATATAATGAGGTGTAAAAGAGACGTCCTACGCTAAATGATGATGAACCTTAAGAAAAGAAATTGGGTCCATGCACCATTGAAATCTACTTAGTTATTTACCATGCATGTGTTAATGTAATAAGTTGTGTTTCTCCATGATGAGCATGAACATGAAGTATTCCAATGATTTGGAACTTACGACCTTAATGGTAATGTTAATCATGTCGCTTAAGTGTAAATATGGTCGTGTGCATGATTGTATAATATGTGAATCCTATGGACGGTCTATAAAACACATAGGTATATAATATAATATGAGAACCCTATGGACGGTCTATGAAACGCATAGGTGTATAGTATAATATGTGAACTCTATGGACGGTCTATGAAACGCATAGGTGTATAATATAATATGTGAACTCTATGGACGGTCTATGAAACGCATAGGTGTATGATATAATATGTGAACACTATGGACGGTCTATGAAACACATAAGTTCATAGTAAGAGAGAGCTATGGACGGTCTCGTGAGACGCATGGGCAACACGGACAATAAGTGCCACATCCTTTGCCCTTGTTTGTACATGTTGGTACTTTTTACATTATATTTTGTATCCCACGCATAGTTCATAGGGCACGCTTGATCCTAAAAGAAGTTAAAAATGATGTACGTATAATAAGAATTGACAGGTGATGTTATGGACCATTTCGTAGTTTCTTGACGTAATTTATTTGCCTTGTATTTGAGTTACCGTATTTTCATATGTTGTTCTATCTGCCTTACATATGAGTACTATTCACATGTACTAACGTCTCTTTTGCCGGGGACACTGCATCTTTTAATGGATGCAGGTGGTTCCATAGCACGCGGCATCGATCAGTTATAGCAGCACATCCTCCTCTCAGCTGACTTGCTGAGCCCTACTTCATATCGGGGTCATGTATCTTTTGTTTCTCATGTACTGTGTATTGAGGTATAGTCTGGGCCTTGTTGTCGGCACTATCCTAGTACTCTTTTGTACCCATTAGAGGCTCCGTAGACATGGTGTGGGTTGTACGTTTGTATTGGGAAGGTCAAACTAAAGATGTTGTAATTGTATCACATGTTCCACTTCTAAACTATAACTGTGTAATGTAATATTTTGGGGACTTATAAATAAAGTAGCTAATAGTAATGAATTGGTGTTGTATACATGATCTCCTTATTGTTTAATTAATAAAAATATATCTTCTCGTTATTCATAGGTGGGTTTGGGTAGAAGAAAATCTAGCAGACTTGCTCGGCAGGGTTATCCTTGTTGAGCGCCGGTCGCGCTCCCCGTGGTCGGGGCGTGACAGACGAGTACGTACTCAGGCTTATTTGTGAAAGTTTGACTGTTTAGTGCTCTTAGGTTCTTATGTCCATTAAATATGAAGTTATTTTGTCATGTTAAATTCCTCATTTACTAAATTCACTCGTACGTGTCTTATTTGAAATTTATTGCTTCATGTTTTATCCTTATTGCCGATTAAACTCTTATTTGCCTTAACTGAAGTTGCTGCCTCTTTTATTGGCATGATATCCTTTCCGTAATTGTTTATCCTTGATTGAGGTTATTATTATCTTTTCCATAATTTCCTACCAGTAGTTGAAGTTATTATTATCTTTTTTCATAAATTTTTTATCCTTAATTGAATTTGTTGTATCTCATCCGTAATTGCTCAACCCTAAATGAAGTTTTGTTATCCTTTGTCATTGTTGACTTATCCTTACTTGAAATCATTGATTCATGTTATCCCTCTTATCATTGAATTGTACTTTTGTGGAATCACTGCTACACATTATCTCTTCCTTGTTGAGTTATTCCTGCTGAGACCATTACTCCCTGTTGTGTCTTTCTTTGTGAGCTCGTTCTCCCGTTTCCTTGTGTTTTGAAGTTCCTGAGTTGATTTACTTGTCGTATTCTCGTATTATTGTCATTGTTGCTGTTGTATTCAGTGTTGCTGAGCCGAGGGCTATGCGTGGTTGTGATATTGAAACTGTTTTGAGTAAATGTTATGGCATGTGAGCGCATATTGTGAAAGTTATTTATTTGAGTTGTTATGTTTGGCACACATGTTGTTGCTGAGAGAATTATTATTGTGTTTGCACGAGATTTCTACCGTGTGGTTGTTATAGTTTTTGCACGAGGTTTCTGTCATGCGGTTGTTATTGTGTTTGAGCGAGATTTTTGTCGTGCGGTTGTTATTGTGTTTGCATGAGGTTTCTGCCGTGCAGTTGTTATTGTGTTTGCATGAGGTTTCTGCCATTTGCGGTTGTTAATGTGTTGCACGAGGTTTCTGCGATGCTATTGTTATTATATTGACATGCATGCGATGGTATAAGGTCTGGGTGTTGAAACGCATGTGGTGGGATAAGGTGGGCTTGAAACGCGTGCTAGTAGGGGAACTACTAGAAGCCATGCAGTGTGATAAGGTGGGCTAAAACGCCGGATGCTATTTCAGAAAAAATAATTTTTAAAACTAAATATAAAGGTTCCCGCGGTGATATAAGAAAAGTTGTGATTCATTATAAGATTTGAGACGACGAGGCGGTACCTCAGTAGATCTCTTGTTGTCATTTTTCCATTCTTTTGTACTTGTTTTTTATTGTTGTTTTCTTGGCATACTATTAATTGTCTTCCCCCGTGTTGCAATATTTACTTAGTTCTATGTAGCCAATCTTGTTGTGCTTGTTATTGCTTCAACTTCATTGCTGTCTTGCTTACACTGTACATTTTGTGGTGATCGTTTCTTATGTGCCATTCGTTGTCTCTACTATCATTTATTGACTTGAATTATGGTAGAACACTAGCACAAGCATATACGTAGATGAATCACCCATAACGGTTTAAGAAGATGAATCATGACGCTATTGACCATTACATGTACTCTTCTCTACTTGCCTTTTGTGTGAGAGCTGTTCTCTTGACACGTGAATTGTCCGTGCGGTTATGAATTGTAATGCGGACACAAGATGCCAAGTGATTAGGGTTCATGAATTGGAACCCGCGAGCTGTGATTATGAGGTTTGGTACCTCGTGAAAATTTTTGACAGATCTGGTGTGAAATCGGTTGTTCTTATTGAGTTATTGTTGGTTTTCCTTTATTTGGTATCACCGGACTTAGGATTGTGTTCACCTTACTCAACAACGCTATTACCTGACTGCTTCATGTTAAATATTGTTGTTACTAGTGTATCATTGCAAGAATTATTTTGTATTCCTTATACTGCTTAACTTTATATTAATATTTTTTTCTCTGTTAGTTTCACCTTCGCTTGTTCAGGTTATTTACTCCGGTAGGTGTCTTGACTGTCCCTCGTCATTACTCCACCGAAGTTAGTCTTGATACTTACTGAGTACTGTTGTGGTGTACTCATACTACGCTTTTGCATATTTTTCTGTAGATCCAGGTTCCACAGTTATTATTGATTATTAGCTAGTTGGTCGAGCATTGCTGTGGAGACTCAAGGTAAACTTGCCGTCGCGTTCGCAGGCCTCAGAGTCACCTTCTGATATTGTACTTGTACCGTTTAATGCTATTCCAAACAGTTTTATTTAGGGATTTGTTTCTAGCAAATTCAGTAGAGCTTATGACTTGTACTACCGGTTTTGAGAATTGTAAGTTGTGTATAAAGATTTTTCTATTTCATATTTATCATTGATGGTTGAATTATTCTATTAAAGATTAGGTGCCGTCTAAAAAAAAATTAAGGTCATGACAGTTCGTCTTCATCGCCGGCAGCGGCTGCTCTGATTTCTGAAGCTGTGTTTTCCGGTTTGCCGGTAGTGGTTGGTGGGGATTATGGGAGTCCTGTTTTTTCAGATGATGAGAGATCGAAATAGTGTTGGTTATTGGAATATTGCTCAAGCACAAGCAACCTCCACAATTGCATCAGCCAAAGCCTTTTTCCTTCTGATTTGCCTCTCCCCAATTCAGTTTCAAGGTAAACAAATATAGCTAAAAAAAAGGGGTCTTTTATTTGGGCTAAGAATTTGCCTAGCTAGTTGGGCAGTTAAAAGGAAGGTTCCGCTGTCACGTTGGAAGTTTGTTAGGATTAGGGATGAATTCGTCTACTTTCTTAACGGTAGGGAGTATTTGAACAGGTAATAAAACTAGAGACAAACGTAAATAACTTACTAAAGTAAATGAATATATCTGACCTTTTTCCCTTGTTAGAAACCCAAAATATTTATTATTGTTTTGATTACAAAAATTGTTTTTTGGGTTAACATTCCTTGCATCAATTGGCAGTCGGTGGTAGAACATCTTCCACCGTTTGGAGAGTACACGCGTTGATGTAGGAGTATCATTTTACCAATATCTGCACCTTGAATGAGCAAAAGAAAAATAGGTGGCAACAAGACAGAAAGATTTGAAGAAAAAACCATGTATAGTACGTAAAATATAGAGTAGTGATCCCCTAAAGGGAAAAAAGGAAAGAGACAAGCCAAATTTTAAAGATCGTCCACTTAGGTGGCAAGAAAGCACGTTAAGCGAACTTTTGGTTAACACAAAAGATCATGCTTTTCGCCTTCTCTTTCGTCATGCTAAGCTCGCAGGCATTAGGCGTTTCAATTTCAATTTCCAACTCTACTCTTTTTCTCCGAACTCTTTGTTGGTCTTGACAAAGTCCCACATCGGTGGGTTTTGGAAAAATTGTTGGAATTTTTCCCTATAAAAGGAGGCCTAATGTTTAGGATTTAAACACACCTCTCATTTGCCTTTATATCTTCTTAAGGCATTTGTATCTTCTCTCTTTAGTATTATTTCACTTGTATTTTTGGAGTGGAATAAAATATTGGTTGTGTCCGAGGAAGTAGGCAAAATTGGCCGAACCTCGTAAATTCTGGTGTTCCTTTTGTTGTTGCTTTATTGTCTATTTATTATTTGGTGGCTGTCATAATTTTGGTATAGTAGTTGTGACTTATTCACACTATATACATTTGGCTTCCGCAACAATTGGTATCAGAGCCAAGGTACTGTCTAAGTATGCTCTGTGGTTGCAGTATAGTCTGATCTTCCACATCAGAAAAGATTTATCTTGGTAACTGAGTCAAGGTTCTGTCTGAGTATGCTCTGTGGTTGCAACTTAGTTTGATCTTCCACACCAGAAAGGAAATAATCTTGATTTGTGTCGTCAGCTATTAAATAATATTTTGTGTCAAAAATGGGAGACAATAAACAAGAAGAAGCTACATCAAGTGTCAATAATACGTCATTGTTGGCATCTTCGCTTATGACAAGAATTGTGTCAAATGCGAAATTTGCGGTAGAAATTTTTGACGGGTCAGGACATTTTGGGATGTGGCAAGGCGAGGTTCTAGATGTCCTTTTTCAACAAGGGCTAGACCTTGCCATTGAAGAAAAGAAACCAGATATTATTGGAGATGAAGATTGGAGAATCATCAACCGTGTT